>JADWQK010002134.1:0-29597 GCA_017933935.1 Sesamia nonagrioides | reverse complement strand
ATAACATTACGCTGGGACCAATAGGAGCGGAGCATATCAAACATTTGGAATGTATGCTGTACTTATACTTTGGGGTTAAAATAAAATGTTCAAATAACTAACTCCACGCGAACGAAGTCGCTGGCGGCCGCTAGTAATTCATAAAAAAAAATGTTATGGCTTACCACCCAGAACTTTATTCTAAGGTCACTTTGTTGGAAGATGTGTTGGCGTGATTGTGAGGACGTAGCTTTAAATTATGGAGAACGATCCATGATAACCCCAACATCATCATCATGATCCCAGCGTTAATCCCAGTCGCATCCGAATCCTTTTTCAGCTTTGGAGTCTGGGGTCCGCTTTACCAGTCCATCTGCTGCTATGGCTAAACTTCGACATTTTCTATGAAGCGACTGCCGTCTGACCTCCACAACCCGAAGGCGACATCGAAGCATTGCAGTTTGACCAATTGTTGGACTTTTGAGGGCTCCAACAACCCGTAACGACTGCCACTAGATGTTCGTATGGCAACCAGGACCAACGGCTTAACGTGCTTTCCGAGGCACGACCAGACCAGTGCAAATATTCATATTCATGCATATAAATACTTGCACTATGCGGGTATCGAACCCGCGCCACCTTGCGCAGCGGCCGCATCCGCCACCGCTACGCCACGCAGGCTGTCAAGCTGTCAAGCCATGATAACCCCAACACTCTTATAAAATTAACTACAAATCTTTGGAATGAAAAATTTTCAACCCTATAAAAAGGAAAAAGAAACAACATGCATTTTTTTAAATAAATATTATTAATAATAATTAATGTTAACAATTCAAACACAATCAATCTACAAATGGATGGAATTAGAAATTTGGACGATTTGGTTCTGCAGAATATTTTAAATGTATGTACTTACAAATACTAACTGACGTAGCACACATACTACTATAAACTATATTTCTTTAATAGATTTTAAACTTTAACGCTTAAGCCTTAGGTTCAAGGTTGATTGGGAAAGTTTTACTGTTTCAGATTGGAAGTGCTGGCGATTATACGGACGACATGACAGCAGGTCAAGCTACCCGAAGTTATAAAATTTTCTTAATAAACCTTGAGCCTTAATGGTTTAGCCATTAAGTTAAAAATCTAGTAAAATAATCTCACAGATGTAGTAGCTTGATGTGCAGCTGTCGTCTGGATATTTGAAAAATACTTGTCGAAGTCACAAATCTATAGGTAGGTACAGAGAGATACAATGCTGTATTCAAATTAGTCATTACCCATAAGTGCACCTAGAATATCTACCTTTACTATATAACACTATTGTAGGTATTAATCGTATTTTGTTTGTTCATTGTAGTTTATTTTGGCCTTTATTCTTATTAAAGAAGTCGGACAGGACACGCGGACCTCATCAAGTTTTAAAAATTTGAATGTCTTGTAAAAGTGTTTGTAGGTATAGATAGTACAAACTAAGAGATGGGCAAAGATCATCACTCCCCGGACGCCTGAATAAGGATATCTCCGTCGAGGTAAACCACATTATAAAACTTTAAGAAAATACCGACTTTGCGTCAAATGCGGATACTTCTTATTTCATCCATACTAATATTATAAATGCGAAAGTAACTCTGTCTGTCTGTTACGCTATCCCGCTTAAACCTCTCAACCGATTTTGATGAAATTCGGCACAGACAATCTTTAGACCCTGAGAAAGAACACAGGCTACCTTTTATCCCGGAAAAATTTGATGTTCCCGAGGGAAATCTAAAAAGCGCGTAACCGAACTCCACGCGGGCGGAAAGCTAGTATTGAAATAATTTACTTACAACTCTACTAAGTTTTCGGGTATTTCATTAAATATATCAACGATAGCTAAAAGAAATAATCACGCACATAATATCGTTGCATTTAATTGTTTGCAGATTCTAATAGATGTTTCAGACTAGATCAAACTAGCAAATATGTATTTACAAGAAATATTTATTTTACCATCATCACACAAGAGTTCTAGTACAACTTGTAAGTCAGCCGAGAAATTACAAGTTGTAGGTCGTAGGTTCGAACCCCGTCAAGCGCATTACTTTGTGTAAATTATTTCATCACCACTGCTCTCAAAACGGTGAAGGAAAACATCGCGAGGAAACCGGCATGTCCTTGGGGTAAAAACTTCGAAGGCATGTGACATCTACCAACCCGCATTGGGCCAGCGTGGTAGATTACGGCCCACTCCCTCTCACCGAGAGGAGGCCTGTGTCCCAACAGTGGGAACGTATGTATGTATATATGTATGTACACTAGTGTTACGTCATGTTCACACGATCGTCAAAAGAAGCAATTCATTTTCAAATCTCTGTGTTGACCCGAAGCTTGAGAATCCAAAGGAGCGCATCCCAGCGCATAAAAAACGGATTGGATTTTCAACTCTGACCGGCTAAGCAGAGCGTTGAAAATTCAGTGCGCCCCTGGGATTATAATAACAGGTGTTCAGGCAAAACATTAGTTTAGTCTAATAGAAAAGTACAGGGAAAACAGTCATCCATACTAATATTATAAATGCGAAAGTAACTCTGTCTGTCTGTTACGCTTTCCCGCTTAAACCTCTCAACCGATTTTGATGAAATTTGGCACAGACAATCTTTAGATCCTGAGAAAGAACATAGGCTACATTTTATCCCGGAAAAATTTGATGTTCCCGAGGGAAATCTAAAAAGCGCGATATAACCGAACTCCACGCGGGCGAAGCCGTGGGCGGAAAGCTAGTGTTGATCTAAAATAAATTGAGATTTAGAATGATGATGACATAAATGTAGTTATGTTTTTATCTTAACCTTCACAAAAAAAAAAAAGAAAAATAATTAAGTTTCTTTCACAAAATAAATTTAAGTACGTATGTCCTGTTTCAAGATACTAAACCTACACTAGGTATCAAAAAGTTAAGACTCAAACATACTTAACTGCCTTAGAAACGGATCTTAACATAAAACTAGAGATAACTAACGTCCTAAAAATTAAACACTAGCCCTTTAATCAATAACCAAGCAAGTACAGTGATTATTAAGATAATCTAGATTATATTTTCAGTTTAACGTCAATTATTTTGATCCAATTGTGACCTAAATGAGTGGATAGATTTCGATGAATTATATCAAGTGCGTTTGCGTAAAACCTTGAAGACTTTAGCATAGAATAAAGAGGGGAAGTAGGTTATCTGCGACCCAATCCGCGATTTAATTGCCTACTGTCTTAGGGTTGACGACTGTCCGCGCTTCGTCGGTTACGGTTGTCGCCCAAACCGCTAACAAATATTTATAGACTAAGAGCTTATGTTTAAATTATTTGCTTAGTATTTAGTTTACATATACTAGTCAGTTTTTTTTTTGTAATTTTTATTTTTAGTTTTGTACACATAAAGAACCATATTTATTTTTATTTTTAATTAATACAAATATAAATAATACAAACATAACATCTATTGAATCACACATTTAATACAAAATTACAAATTAGCTACAGAAAAATACCTACTTTCTTCGGTTTCGACTATTACGAAACGCGTTGTTATTAAACTTTAATGTGTAATATATCCGTATCCTTGTAAATAACTTTTAGAAATATAATTTGAAAAATATAAGTCTTTTATTTGTTCATAAATAGACATACCAACTTTGCAGTTTATGTGATCATTTTTTAAAAGCTAATGTGCCGAAAAGCCATGACGCGCGAACCTCGTTCCGTGCTAGCCGCGACTAGCGCAGTCATAGGCACTCTAATATTGTGTTTAGGTGTGCGTGCGGCGACGCAAAGATACTATGGCGCACACATACAAGCCGCGCGCGGTCCGTTTGTATGAAGATAACGTACTTCCCTCTCTTTATTCTATGACTTTAGGTTCACAATTGTCCCTCGGAATAATAATATTTAGCATTTAGAAATAGTCTACTTCGTAGCTGCTTTACCACTTTTGGCCTATCGATCTCTGCAGTCGGATTAATACGACAAAAGTTCTCATGCTCGATGGGCTAATTTACTTGGCGTCAACGAGAAATGAGATTATTTGAATCAAAACTGAAGTCCCGTGAACGGATGTTCGGTGGATACGCGGCCATAGTAATAATAATAGTCTTACCGTCGTCCGATGAAGACGTCTAGACAGAGCAATCGTGCGGGGTGTGAGGGGCGAGACGCGGGTAAGCGGCACCCGAGCTGCGAACAAAACGATGTTCGTAGCTCGGTATCTATCATTAAGGGCTAACACGTGTTTGTTTTTTTATTTGTTTGTTTTATAATTTGATATGAGTGTCAATTTTGAGTATAACTGGGGTGCTTGTAACGAAGAAGCCATCCTTTTTGACGTCCAAAATGGCGGACGTAATTTTTTTGATAATTTAATATGGGTGTCAATTTTAAGTAAATATAATTGTGGAAGCACGACAGTTACGAAAAAGGTATCCTTTCCAAAATCCAAGATGGCGGACGTCAATTTAAATGTATATTAATAATAATAATAAACGTTTAAACGTTTATTTTTTCCACCACATAATTAAACATAAGTTTAACACAAAATTAAGTATATATGATATAACGATGTAGTGGAAACTGGAGCCTGTACTAGGACAACCTGTGTTACAGGTCTCCAGGCCTCCTGACTACACGGTCGTGTCACAACTAATCCAAACGTATACTAGTAATAGTAATAGATGACAAAGACTAAGGGATGACAGAAAATTGAAGATGCAAAAATGAAAACACAAAATAAATAATTATGTAATTTAAAAGATTATACAGCAAACGAGGGTATGTTCGTGTCGATGTTTGAGTGATGATGATAGAATGAAGTTTAACGGGAGCTGTATTGAGTCAACAATAAACTTTCAGTTTTGTTGTAATTAAGCGTTTGCAGCCAAGTATTAATTTTCTTTTTAAAAGACATTATAGGCAGTGAGAAAAAGTTCAGAATTTTGTTAAGACTATTGTATAGGAGAGGGCCTTGGAAACAGGGAAAGATCTTCTTGTAAAAGAGTACTTGCAGCGGAAGGGTTGGCAAACCTTGTCTATGCGTGGTGATTATTTCATAATGTGGTGATTATTTCATAAGAGGTTCTTTGATGCTGATATAGTAGTACATGCAGTACAAATAATTGTCTGACTGTAAGGACTTTACAGCTCCTATATAGCTCTTCAGTTGGGAAGAGGATGGACCGAAAGGTACTAATTTTCAGAACGGCTCTCTGAGCTCGTTCAAGCTTCAAAAGTACCGTTTTGGGTGCACCACCCCAAGTGCATATACAGTACGTTAAGAGAGACTGACAGAGAGCAAAATATGTACACCTAATAATATGAGGTTCTGCGATGTGGCGAAGACTACTAAAGACAAAAATCAGCTTTCTGATTCCTTTGGTCAGTAGTTCTATATGAGGCGCAAAGCCCAGACCATCATCAAGAGTCACACCTAGATATTTGATGGTTCGACAACGTTCTAATTCTGGGCATGTACATGTCGCAGTGCCAGACAGTAAACATGAGTGCGCTATCAAAGCGTATGAATTTGGAGGTTGAGTCGAGTTTCGTAAGCTGTACGTAAGAATTTTAGTTTTGTCGGTATTGATTGTGAGAATGTGTCTGTTGAGCCATTGCAGAACACGATTTAGCCCTTTTTGTGCAGAATCAAAGGTGTCATCCCAAGTGTCACCCGAGAAGGTAAGAACGGTATCATCAGCAAACGCCACGATTCTTCCACTCTCCAGACTCAAATTACAGAGTTGATTGACGTAAATAAGAAACAAGGCGGGGCCAAGCACACTGCCTTGGGGAACGCCGAATGTCACTGGTTCCTCTTTACTGAGGTAATTTTGTATTTTTACACACTGAGTTCTGTTTTGAAGGTAGTCCCTAAAAATGTTAAGTGAATGGCCACGAATACCGAGTTCCTCTAACTTTATTATTAAGTCAGAAATCGAAACCGTATCGAATGCCTTTTTAGGTCCAAAAAAATTGATAATACTTTCTTTTCCTTGTCAAGATTTTTCGTAACATGATCAATTAGCTCAATTACAGCACTGTTAGTAGATTTATTGCGCCTAAAGCCGAATTGGTTGGGAGAAAAAAGCTTTTTATCTTCCATGTAAGTCACAAGTCTTTTGTTGATTAGGCGTTCTAGAATTTTAGAAATAGAAGGTAATACTGCAATAGGTCGATAATTATTAACAAGTTTTTTACTCCCACTTTTGTGAATTGGGTGTATGATGGCCTTCTTGAAGTATAAGGGGGAAGTGCCGGTATGAAAACAAATATTATAAATATGTGTAAGTAATGGGACTAGTATCAATGAATAGCGCTTTAAAAACTTTGTTGAAATATTGTCCCAGCCTATAGCAGAATCTGACTTAAGTGACATTAGTACTTCCCCGACTTCCGCCTCGTCGGTGTCTAACATGACGAATGACTGTAAGGGTGAGGATATGGAAGCAATGTCTGGTGAAATTTTAGGTCTACCAGGTGGACAAGAAAAATTATCAGCAAGTTCCTTCCCGATATTGGAAAAGAACTTGTTTACTTTGTCCACCGAGAGCTGTGGTGTAGTAGAAGCCAATAAATCAGTGTTTGGTATGTTTGGCTTATCTGTATTAGTTACTCTCTTTATCACCTTCCAGATCTTTTTATTGTCTTTTGAAGCTTCAGTCAGTTCTCTCTTGTCAAATTCTCTTTTTAGTTTCTTTATAATGTTTGAGCAGAAGTTTCTATATCTTTTATAAGTAATACTTAATATAACATTGTTTGGAGATAGTTTGAGTTTTTTGTGCATTGCATCTCTATTACGCATACAGCGGAGCATACCAATAGTCATCCATGGTAAGCGTAAGCGCCTCCAGATTCCAGAGTAAGCGCTTTTTATTTGGGATGCTGATTAGAGAAGTATGAGTATTTATGAGTCTAGCTAGAATGGTAACTAAACTTATTGTCGCTTTATTGGCATCGGTAAGTTCATAAACTGCTTGAAAATTTGTAGTCTTCATGTCACTATCAAGAGCTTCATAATTAGTTTTCAGAATGTTGTAAGAGCGTGAATTGACAGATCGTTTCAGATTAAGGCACAGCATTACAGGGTTATGGTCGGTGACGTAGGCGTGTAATACTATGGTGAGTGCAGACAGATTAGATTTAAGCATGATGTGGTCAAGACAGGCATTATCTCGAGTGGGAAGTGAGTGAGCAGGTAGCAGGCCATGGGAAGTTATGAGATCGAGATAATCCGAGGTTTGGTTTGAGGATATAGTACATGCGATGTCAAGGTTAATGTCACCAACTATAGCTATGTTTTTGTACGTCATCAGACTTGTTAAAAGGGCGTTCAGGGATTGTAGGAAGTTACTTACGTCTCTAAAAGACGGAGATCTATAAATACATATTATTGCCTTATCAGTGCCGATTTTTAGTACTAGACAACTAGCATCTGAGAAGTCAGGTTCTTCGACAGTGTAGTTTTCTACATTTATAATATAAAGGACTACACCATCATTTTGGTTTAAGTGTTTTTTTGTTTGATAATAAGAGTAGTTATCGATAATTGGGATTGAATCATTATAACGTTTCAGCCAGCACTCAGTCAGTACAAATATTTCGCAGTCAAGGTTTATTCTATAGAGGAGGGTTAAAAAAGAGTCAAAGTTTGCATGAATAGAGCGAATGTTCTGAGTAATTATTTTTAATTGCTTGGAAGGGTTAGTGACTTAACTAGTGCATTGTTCGGGGTCACAAGTAAGTGTGGTAGAGACTGAGAGCTGGTCTATATTGCTAATAATTTCTGTAACGCTATCCACTGTTAAATTGTTTTTTTATGGGTGTACGAGACAGGGGCGTCATAAGGTATTCTGTGAATAATAGGTCTACGATATCGATAACGAGTCCAAACAAACAAAAGGTAAACAAACCCATATGGTACCGTGTAGCATTCCTTTTTATACTGTAGGTGAGAAAACTAGTGAGGATGAGTGGATGAAAGGATGAATGGATGATCTTGTTATCAATCGTCAGAGTATCATTCAACCAAGTCTCTGATAATATAAATACATCGTAGGTTACGCAAGACATTTGATGATTATAATTTTGACATTTAGTGCGTAATCCTCTAGTATTTTGCGAATAACTCCTTAAGTTATTGAATTTTTTTTTTTACATCACTACAATAGCATTGACCTAAAAAATATGAAAAAATTAAGTTAGTTTGTTTAGAGTATCCACACTTCTAATGAGAATGTGTTCAGACTCCTGAATTTTCCGCATAAATATGCGGCCACCACGCACCCAGACAAACTGGTACCCAAGCTCCTTAGCCTAAGTTCTAGCGGCAGCATGAAGTGCCTTATTAGTAGTAGAGAGGTGTTCTGCAATGAAGATTGGGGTCTTTGGTCCGGCGTATCCAAGATGCGAGGTATTCAGTTTATTATCAGAATTTGATTTATTATATTTAATCGTGGCAGCGAGGAATTGGTCACGAGTACGAGGAGAAGCCAGTTGTACCACTATAGAACGGGGTCGAGAATTAGTAGTGCTCTGCTTGGCGACTCTAGTACAGTATTTAATGTCGCTGTCCAGAATGCCGCTCCCCACCACTTTAGATAATTGTGATACAATCTGCAAAAGATTTTCTTCTTTTTTTTCCGGCAGACATTGGATTTCGATATTGTTTGCACGAGTTTGTTGTTCGAGTAGGTGAACACGTGAGGAGAGATCATTAAGACACATTTTCATCTCTAAGTTTTCTTTCTGCAATTCCTTAACGGTCTCTTTGGACGCAGCATATTCTTTCAAGAGATCCTCGTACTGTGAGTTCATAAAAGACATAGATTTGTCCATCTTATCCATCTGGTCTTTAATAGGTTGCAATTCTCTATTCAGGGTGTCAGTAAATTTTGACAACAATTCTGTCTGTTCCTTCTTCACAGCATCTTGAATGAGTTGCCGAATATCATCGCACGACAATGTGATGTTGTCCGTCTGAGGCGGAGAACTATGAACTTGTCTTTTGTTCCCCCTGGTAGTTGAGACATTACGCAGAGGAGTACTATCTGACTTACTGATTTTCGGACCAGAGTTTATGCATGCCGGGCATTGCCAATCTTTCGGTACATTGTACTTTACCTTTAAAGACAAGCAAATATAATGATACTCTTTGTGACACTCGACACAAATAGTATATTTCTCATTAGGTACCACTTGATCGCAACAACCCCACAAATAGGATGTACTTGATGACATAGAAGATTGCTCCGCCATAACGCTTCGGTGACTAGGAAAGTAAAACGATGCGATGCAATCAAATCAATGAGAGTAAAGAACAATCTCACTCAGCGCCTTTCACAGTCCGAATATGACTTACGCTCTTCTAATACTGCTGGGCGCCTCAGCGCAAGAGGCGGCGGGGTGATGTTGATATATGCTACGTAATTTATAATTAGTTATTTAGTAATAGTGAGTAATGCACGACGAGTGACGATAACACAACCAAAAAATTATTTAAATTTATAAGTGCTATGTCTCTTGAACCACTGAATGTTTCCTATTGAAATTTTCACAGGTGATGGATATGCACTTTTCCAACAATGTAATTATAATATGAAGCACCAAACAATAATTTGACCTGCAATTTAGAAACGATTTCACGGGAGCAAAAGTAAACACATCTTTTTGTTCGTCTTTTGTTTGTATTAATATGATATGGGTGTTAATTCCGAGGTCGATTGGGATGCTGGTTACGAAAATGCCATCTAAATAACTTAAATCTGTCTCGAGTTGTTCCCTTAGTAAAAATAACAAATTAATTAAATATAATACAGCTATCGATGTTGATCTGCAATAAATAAATAATTTCATAAATATTGTTTATTTGTGACAACCCTGGCCAATGCGTTACTGTCTACCTAGACGATGTCGGCATTTTACACGAGATCAAAGGCGTTGACCTACTGTATAATTTTTATACTGTGGTCTTAGGGTGATAAAGCAAGTGAAAGTGTCGACTAAACTGAGAGAATATCAAACGCAGAAGTTTGTTTACTAAGTACTTTTTCTGAGGGTTTTTTTTATTCGCGCGGTAATTAAGAACTTACGCTAGCAGCGGTTTTCATTTCTACAAAACAAAAAAATGCTTGCGTTACTTAGGTTGATGACTAGACGAATTTTCGAACGTAGGAAGCAATTGATTACATAATATCCTTCAAAATGATACAGGTTAAGTTACGCAATGAGGGCTATCGCGTATGAACTCGCCGCTAGAGGCGCTAGTGTAGCGTGAGGTCTCCGAAATGTCTACTGTAACTGTTTGTGGGTTGGCTACGAGGATTTAGTTTTAATTATCATAATGTCCACAACGCCGTAAACGCTTATACCTTTGCCAAAGCGAATCTTGGGCTGACATTTAACATATAAGCCCCGCACGATGATATTGCGATTGGCGGCCATCTTGGTGACGTAGTCAAACTCGCACCGTCGGTACCGTTCGCAAGTTCAGTCCGCGCTTACCCACTTACGCACATCGAATATTTTTGTTAGCTTTTTGTTTTTGTTATCCTGTTTTATTGTTATTCTTGTGTTTTGTTGTTTAGTTTTGTTAACTGTTACTCGTTAAAATGAGTAAGAAATTAATTAATAGTCGTGCTCGTGAAAATATAATTAAAGTGGACAATTATTTTGTTAAAGAGAAAGAGGATTGTAAGTTAGTTCTTGAAAGTATAAACCGTGCTTTAAAAAGTGCTTCGGACATTTTAATAACGAAGCAACTGCTTACAGTTATTAAAAATATTTTGCAAAATTCTATCAAAGTCACGGAGTGTGTGGCATGTGCCACAGGCGTTGCAAAAAATACTGTGACGAAATTGAGACGAGAGCATGAGTCAGCAACAGCCAGTGGCAGCAAAATGAGAACTCCTACTAAATGAAAAAGATAAAGGAAGAAATATTTCGACGGGTTTTCCTTAACAGCTTTAAGAAATATTATAGATTCAATGTGTACGGTGAGGAGAGAAATACCCACAATGCGCAAAATCTTGGCGGCTTCAAAAGTAGACCTTAATTATACTGGTAGTGAAACTACATTAAGAAAAATAATGAAATGTGATTTAGGCTACCAATTTAAACGATGCTACAAAAAAGACTGGCCCTAATTCAAAGACCCCAAATTCAAGCGTGGAGGGCTAAATATTTACGACGTATGAAAGAAAATGACTCGCTTGGTAATAACAAAAGACCCGTTATTTATCTCGACGAAACGTGGATACATGCACACTAAACGGTAGAAAAATGTTGGCAAACAGCAACCGATGGAGTGAGACGGAACGACAGCCCCAGCCGCCGATGGATAGTTCACGCGGGAAGTTAAAGCGGTTTTGTTGACAATGCCCTTTTAATGTTTAAAGCAGACACCAAAACGGGGGATTACTATGATCAAATGAATGCTGAGTATTTCACCAAGTGGCTTACAGACAAAATAGTACCCAACATACCACGCAACTCCAAAATTGTGATGGACAACGCCCCTTATCACAGTAGGGATGAGAATAGGCCACCAAGTATGAACAATAAAAAACAGTTGATTGTTGAGACTTTCCCAACGACAGTACAAAACCTGAACTGTATTTATTAATTAAACGGCACAGACCGCCGAAAAATTATAAAATTGACAATTTATTAGCTGGCAATGGCCATGAAGTCGTTAGATTACCACCTTACAACTGCGACCTCAACCCCATTGAGTACATCTGGAATCTGGTAAAGATTAGGGTGTCAGAAAAGAATGTGGAGCAGTTGGAAAGTCGCATTGAAGCTCTGACGTTGGAGTCGTTGGCGTCAATAACTCCAGATGACTGGCGAAAGGAAGTCAATCATGTTAAACGGCTTGAAGAGGAATACCTATTGGAATAAAGATCGAATAATTGACGAGTTATTTGTCATAAATACGGCGACGACAGTGAATCGGAAACGACAGACACAGAACGCAGTTATGATTCGGAAGACTATATAATTTTTTTTACATATTATCCTGGTTTTATTTATAAGCTGATAGATGTAGGTAGTAATTAAAACATGACTACTACACAGTGGACTCTGGTTCAATTCCCGCTCGCAAATTAACAGAAATGTAGTTAGAAAAACATAGTATACATGTAAGAAAGATATACGAATAGGTAAGTATATTTTTCTTACGTCTACAAAAATTATTTCCTTGTAATTTTTAATAATGAAAGTTTATTTGTCAGAATATGGGTGAGTAAGTATACCTAAGAAAGAATGTTAAATGCAAAATTAATATTAATTTTATTATACATACACTATTTATAAAGAGTGTAATAAAATTATAAAATACAAATAAACCCTTAACCCTAATATTAATTTATACATACACTCTTTATAAACAGTGTAATAAAATTATAAAATACAAATAAACCCTTAACCCTAATATTAATTTTGCATTTAACATTCTTTTGCTAGCTGTCCTTTTGTGTGACAGATGACGTCACAACGCTGTTATTGTGACAAGGTTCCATCGCAATATCATCGTGCGGGGCTAGTACAGTTAGATCAGCGACATGGAGAAGAAGAAGACTAGAAGTTGGCATAAAAATATAATATACCGGCTGTTAGGCGAAACACACTTCTTCTTGAAACCAGTGGTTTGGTTTCACTTGCAGAACGTAACGTCAATGAAAAAAATACATTTTTTTTTTTTAGGAAAATCTCCATTTTTCCACGAAGTTAATTCACCCTAGCGTATTATTAAACAGGCGGCCCGACAACGGATATTTTGCACGCCACAGAGTACATTGAACATAGGAGCGCGCTGCGTGCCGCACCCACACCACACGCATATCCCCGCCCCCCCGGCGGCCCCTCTTCAGTCTCGCGCAGCGTCGGCTATCGATCGCACGTGTACGCTAGATCGCAGCGCAGCCGCAGCGCATTACGACCCGCGACCGCCGCCCGCGTGTGTTAAGTGAGTAGTGCGTGGTAATCATGTCGTACACAAACGTACAGTGGACCGAAATGGTTCGGCTTTACGCCGTGGCTGGTAATAACCTGAACGAGGCCCGAAGAATGTACGCAGAGTTATTCCCTGGACAACCTGTGCCAAGCCGAGAAACGATGTTGGCGGCTACTCAAAGATTACGTACCTATGGCCAATTTACCGTTCCTGCCCATGCTCAAGGGCGTGGCAACCAGCAGCTGCCAGTTGACCTTCAGGAACGCATACTGGATTTCTTCGCGGAGAACCCAGAGGAGAGTACGAGGCGAGCGGCCTGTATTTTTAATGTTTCCCACTGGACTGTATGGAAACTTCTACATATGGATGGCCAACATCCATATCATTTTCAGCCAGTTCAAGAGTTACATGAAAATGATCACATACCGCGGACGACATTTTCACAATGGCTAATCGGAAATTTTGATAACGTTTCCATTTTATTCACGGATGAAGCAATGTTCACAAGGTCGGGCATTTACAATGTTCATAATGAACATTACTGGAGCCGGGTAAATGAACACCGAATAAGGCAAAACAGTTTCCAGCATCGTTTTTCCGTAAACGTTTGGGCGGGAATTCTGGATGGACAACTTCTCGGACCCTATTTTATTGACGGTCATTTAAATGCACAGTCATACATGGCCATTTTAAGACATGTGTTCGACAGAATGTTGGAAAATGTGCCCCTGGGTTCCTTGAGAAATCTCCACTACCAGCATGACGGGGCACCTGCACATTTTCATCGGCAAGTCAGAGCTATGCTGGATGAGGAGTTTCCTGGGCGATGGATTGGCCGTGGAGGGCCAGTGGCGTGGCCCGCGCGCTCGCCAGATCTTACACCTCTGGACTTTTATCTTTGGGGGGAAATGAAGCGCCGGGTGTATGCCACTGAATTCCATAATACGTCGGAACTGAAAAGGCGAATTCGTAGTGCATTTAGAGACATAAAAAACGACACTGTTGTTCTTCCTAGAGTGCGAAACAATTTAAAAAAACGTGCGGAGGCCTGCGTGGCCGTAAATGGATCCCATTTTGAACATCTTCTGAGATTAATGTAAGTACGTGTACATAATTCAATCAGTGTAGACATTTAATCAGTGTTTTAAATTTAGCAAGTAATTTTTAATGAAACTGTAATAATGTGATTAACTTTTAAATACGCCAAAAATACCTACACAGTTGTTTGTTTTTTATTTCTTTATTGTTAAATCTAACTTAAATTTCGACTCGTCACGCAACACAAGTTAGGTATTTTCGCCTGTCCTAAACCAGGAAAGTATGAAGGAAAGTTACATCACAGGTTTGTATTGTGTTTTTATTGGAACGTAGTTATCTAAAACTTACGTATAAGCCCCGCACGTTGATATTGCGATTGGCGGCCATCTTGGTGACGTAGTCGAACTCGCACCGTCAGTACCGTTCGCAAGATCATCCCGCGCTTACGTGCTTACGCGCATCGAATACATGTTACAGCTTTTTGTTTTTGTTATGCTGTTTTATTGTTTTTCTTGAGTTTTTTTACCTGTTACTCATAGAAATTAATTAGAATTAGAAATTAACTGGATAATAAAAAAATCTTATAGATAGTAATAAAAATATACGTGTTCCCTTGAAATTCGATAATGAAATGAAATTTGTCAGAATATGGATGAATAGGTATAACGAGTGTATGCGTAATAAAATTATAAAATACAAATAAACCTATTACCCTAGATTATTAACTTTGTATTAAAAATTTTTTTGCTAGCTGTCCTTTTGTCCGGCGGATGACGTCACGCAGCTGTTATTGTGACAAGGTTCCATATTGTGACAAAGTTCCATCGCAATATCAACGTGCGGGGCTTGTAAGTACGACGAACTGCTAGTGCAGGTCAGCGCCCTTTGCTCTGAGTACGTAACTCGGGCGCATTGTGTCTATGAATTTACGGCCAGCCTCGGACAGAAACTTTTTAAAATTTTTGAAAGAAAAATGGTTTATTTATTTATAAATTCAGATAAACATTTTTATAATTAAGGAAACCACCTATAGTTTTAGAGTCAAGCGTTTTTAGCCTTACAGGCTGTATATTAATATTGTTAGCAGAAAGAAGTTTGAAGACTTATAGCAACTCGCACCTACTTTGTCTATGCCTACGTCTACTATATCTACGCCTATCTGTTATAAATAGACGGCTGTCTGATTGACAGGTCCTTTTCCTACTGAGCTCTTGGACGGTAAGGTGGTTGAATTGGTGGTCGGTGCGATTTGCAGTAAGTCGGTCATTTTGTTGATATTTCGCTGTAAATGGTGTTAAACTGATGGTTGTTTGTGTTAAGAGTCATTTTAAGGTTATGAAATTGAGTTATTGATTATAAATCATGGTTTCTGATTTGTGTTGTACTTTTCTTTATTTAAATCTCTATCCTGATCCTAAAATCCGAATTGGGATAAAGAACTACACTGCTCACATTTTCGTTATAAATCAAGGAACAGAATAAGTCACTTTCTGCCATTATTTTATTTTACTTGTGTGTGGGTACTTGTGTAATTACTTGTATGGTTTGTCGTTTAGTTTGTTGTTTAGACCGCAAAAGTAGACGCCAACGTAGATCGTATGGACGGTAGTCGTGGTAATTGCTTACGTGGTCACTATAATCCTCATCGCGATTCGTCTCGCAATAGTCAATGACGGCGAAATAGTGAGTACCTACCGCGAGAGATCCCCGAATGAAAACGACACGTTAAGGCTCAAGATACCAGTAATGATGTATCGCCTTAAAGCGCTTGAAGACAAAACGAGGGCTTCACCCTTGCCAGTGCATTCGTGCAACCGTTATAAAACTTTGTACGTGTATGTAAGTTACGATCGTCATGTCTGATAGAATCGCGTAATGTGCGTCATTCATCACCACCGGGGCGTCGCCGCCGTTTAGTTTCACCTTAGCCTAGAGTGACTGAATCTGGACATACGTTCCCGACTCGCTGACATAACTACCGCCATTATTCGCGCTCTCGTTCTAGAACACAGTCGCCGCCGTTACGAGTATCGAAACGTGTATATGAGCAAACTTCGTTCCACGAGTCTGACCGTTTAGTTAGGAACTTAAATTATGATTGAAATACATAACGAGCTAAGCAAAATTGATTTATCAAGTACAGGTTGTATTGGATTAATATTGCGGGTAGATATCAACATTTTTATATTTCAAATTTGATCCTACTTTACGTAATATTGGTGATTGATGTGCGGAAATCGGTCGCGCTAAAGTTTTAAACTGTGGTACTCGTTGAACTAACATTGCGGCAACCCGTTTTACATAGCTCTAGCATTGTAGCTGTTTGCCCCTACATAGAGAGATTTTATTTCTGAAAGCCTCGACATTATGGTTATCTGTAACCCCGATAGTGGTTGCCAGGTGATGTTGTTGTTTCGGTAATGATTGAGGTCCGGAACTCTTTCATTGGTGATCCAATTTACATACTGGTGCCTATTTTTGTACAATTGCTATTTAGATTCATTAGGTACTCTTCTTGAGGCCGATGGTTATCGACATGTTCTTATCATGTATATATGCGTTTTCTAAATTCTGTGTGCGTATGGAGTGTAACCATGGTCAGGAAAAGTGGCCGAGCGTTATGTGGAAACTGCAGTTGATTCTAAATAGGACAAAACGCAGAACAACTCTGTATTCAGCATTGAACCTATTGGTAGGTATTGATGCTGTGACGCCACTTATTCGTAGCTTGGTACGTGGTGGGCCTGTGCCTATACAAGCCTATTTGTTGTCAAATTAGAACAGCCGTCAGTTTGAATCATTACACGACCATCTCGCTCGTGTAGCGGTAGTAGTACAGGGGACACGCATCGTCAAAAGACGAAGCGATCTCATGGCAAGTCGCATCGACACCGTCATAAGCCTGGCTCACTGTCCCGTCGCGAGTCATGAAGTTAGTTCTCGTTCCCGTTCTCGCGATGATTCCGATAAGGCAGTGCTAGGTTCAATAATTATGCTATTGAGGGTAATACGACGAACGAAAAATAAAGCCGGTTACCATTTGTTGTCAACACATCTCAAGGTTATGATGATGTCTCATTAGCAGCTCGTGATAATTCTTACAAATGCCCTTTTGGCGATAGACAAACCGAAAAATTATCTTGATGTGTTAAATTTTGAGGCGTGGTGTAGTGAAGTCGAAACGTGCTAGATTTGCAAATAACTGGGAGGATTCAGAGTACTTATCACAGGTCACCAATTGTCTTATGGCAAATGCCAAATCCTTGCTGGGTGACTGGACTACAGGTGAACGCACCTGGTCCAATTTTTATAAAGAATTCGCATGTCTTTGTTCTCAAAAGACCGATTACGCTCAAACGCTATTCGACGTGATGAATACTAGTTCAGACAAGTTTTCTATCTATGCCGTGTGTACCCGCGCCGTTCGTTATTAGGCTTACCTATCAAACAAGGTCTGTGTGGTCTCATGATTTCTATTGTGATACGTGGCATCACAGATGCGTAAGTACATAGGTACGCGCAGCAGCCGCAAATGCCAACTGAACTGCCAATAATTTGGTGTAATTTTTGTCTATTTATTATGTCAAGCCGCAGTGAGTCGAACAATCGTTCAGCACATAAGTAGTTTAACAATAAATAAGAAAAGACATTCAGATCAAACTGAAGTAATGTGCTATGAATCTAAAATCACGTGTACTTTTTGACACAAGGAGTGCTTCACCAAAACTTATTGAACAGATGTGTCAACTTGTGTACTGAGGTTGTATTCTGAAAGCGTAGTAGTGACATTAGTACCGCGATTATACAGGGCTTTCCGGTCGACTTTCTTATAGACGGATATCCGCCGGTATTTTAAAACATTTTGATTGTCGCTGAAAACCTATGCGTCGTGTTTAGAAAGGCATAAGTACAGTGAGATCGTTGCTCGCGAATACGTTACACTAACAGTGCAATTTAGTGAAATTTCATTGGAAGTAGATCAAGCCATGGCCAGGACTGACCGAGCTCTCGGAAGGTCTAAGCGTTGATAAATACTCTGGTACCAAGTCGCGTCAGACAGGTACGTCAATTACTAGGCCTGGCAGGACATTTCTCACCTTGCTAAAAAGAACGTTAACTTTGAGTATGTCACTGAACAAGAACAGGTTCGTCAATATCTGATAACGCGACTGACGAGTGAGCCTATTTATGCAATTTACAATCCGTGTCTCCCGACAGAATTGCACACGGGTGCAAGCAGCGTAGGGTATGGAGCTGTCCTTATGAAGACCAACACAAATGAACTCAACGTGTCTATGGAGAAACGTGATTTCTTTCATTTGGAGTTCCCAAATTATTAGTTTGTGACAGAGGTTGTATGTTTCAATCTTCTTGTTTCGCTTTGTGATATCCATTACATAACTTCTGAGATGCATCATGCAAACGGTCAAGCTGAACTTTATGTGAGGACAGTACTCAACCTGATTTGGATTGAAATTTTAAAATAGAAAAATGTCTTGGTCTAATATGTTATGTAAGATTCAGTTAGTTTTGAATATTACATAATAAAAAGTAAAAAAACTAAAACCCAACTACGACAAAAAACGACGCTGAAAAAGTATAAAACAAGATTTTCAGAATACTGGACTGAACAAAGTTGCTAATGTAGTTGCAAGTAAATGGACACAGTAGACTCTACCAAGATGCCTTCGTTGTAAATTGACAATAATGTCATACAATACTATTCTGAAGGATGCAATATTCAATATGTAGAGATAAATTTTCATGTTTGGAAAGGCGTAGTCACACGTCACATATATCTACCTACCGTAGCACCTTGACAACGTGTGACTACGCCTTTCCAAACGTGAAAATTTATCTCTACATATTGAATATTGCATACTTCAGAATAGTATTGTATGACATTATTGTCAATTTACAACGAAGGCATCTTGGTAGAGTCTACTGTGTCCATTTACTTGCAACTACATTAGCAACTTTGTTCAGTCCAGTATTCTGAAAATCTTGTTTTATACTTTTCAGCGTCGTTTTTTGTCGTAGTTGGGTTTTAGTTTTTTTACTTTTTATTATTTGTACTATTTTGGTGTTAAAGTGTATTTGTGGCGCATAATATTAACAAAAGTTAAATTATTGAACTAAAAACTAGGTACTTGTCATTGTGGATGTATGAGGAGCAGCGTGTAAAGCTTACTCATCCTCCATAGAAAAGGGAGGATCCTCCGACCAGACTAGTTGTCTGGCGGGCCACTTGCCCGCTGGTTGATGTCGCGAGCTTGTATATATGCTAGTTGCACGGTAAACTCTGACTGCGAGATGTAGAATTCGTCTGACGTCAGTATGACGCGTTGTTCGCATGTTGCATTGTAGGCACCGCTACATTACTCCCCTCGAGATCGAACGGGGATCAGGTCGAGATCGTTATGGTTCGTCGATCGGATCGGGGTCGGGTCGAGATCGGATCGGAATCGGGTCGAGATTGGTTCGGGATCGGGTCCGAATCGGGTCGAGATCGGTTCGGGATCGGGTCGGTTCGTCGGGGTCACCAGTGTGGGTGTATGAGGAGCAGCGTTTAAAGCTCACTCATCCTCCATAGAAAAGGGAGAATCCTCCGACCAGACTGGTTGTCTAGCGGGCCACTTGCCCACCGGTTGATGTCGCGAGCTTGTATGCTAGTTGCACGGTAAACTCTGATTGCGAGATGTAGAATTCGTGTGACGTCAGTATGACGCGTTGTTCGTATGCTGCGTTGTAGGCACCGCTACAACATATTACATCTATACGCACATATAACAACATAAGCCCGAAGGCATATAGTGCAGAGGACATTTTTATGGGAGCTTTAGCCAGTTATAAAACTGTTTCCGCCTTTACCGCGTGGAGTTACTCCCAGCTTATGTCGTTTTCAATAATGCATTACATATTCTATTAATGTTCACACTGATCTACATTGCATAAAGTGATTCACAGTTCCCGTGATCCACACTTTACTCTTATGGCTTATATTTAACATCATTAAAGCATTCTTGTAATTATGTACAACCATGAAGTACTCGTGAAGCTCTTTCACATGATATCAAACACGTTATATTTATTTTAATTTTATATTAACATAGAACTTTTTGTCCGCTAGAGGGCGCAATACTAAATTTGGTTACAAGCTTTATATCTCATAACTAACAGAATATCAAGGCCCTTCTAATGGTACTGCAGTGGTCTTATTCTGATAAGTAGTAAAGAAGCTATGAACGAAAAGATGTGAAATATATGCAACCAGCCCATGAATACAGGTAAAGTCACAAACAAATGCTAGCAATATATATATATTCAAAATGTACACGTAAAGTGCTTTAAAATGATACCAAACACGGCATCTTTATCTTAACTTTATTTTTTTACTCTGTATGTTTTGTCCGCTAGAGGGCGCCACATTAAATTTTGTGAAACTTCATATAGCCTATAACCATCGGACAATTAAGACGCTTCTAATGATATGTCATTTGTCGAAATCTGATAAGTAGTTTAGAAGTTACGAGGGAACAGATGAACATACATACATACATACATACATATATACATACATAGCCTGTCAAAATCATAACCCTCCTTTTGCTTTGCCGTAGTCGGGTAAAAACAGAAAACCACACAATACTCAGCTTTGTACTTGTTAATTGGAACTAATGGGACCACTTCTGTCATTCGTACATTGGTCCATTACGTAGCCGTCCAGAACTCTAGTCCAAATCGTGACGCTTTTAGGGAACTATGCAGGAGTTTCACTAAAACATCTCTTGACAAAGATAAAAGCAAGTCAAGATTGTCGGGTAAATCTTCGACACATCTGCCAAAGGTATTCCAGCTCAACGATAAGGTGTTCGTAATTAAGTATTCTGTCCACGGGCAAGTTTGACAGAATGAGTGGTCCATACCGGGACACGTGTTACCTGGTGAGCGTTACGAGTTGAAACTGATGAGTGGGGCAAGAGGCAAGACAACACAAGCACAATACATGATGCCTTGGGAACAGTGTGGTGTCCCGAAAGCTGTAATGCATTTTTTTGAAAGTACATACGTCTAACATGTACTTTGTTTCAGTTAGTTGTTCATTGCCTTTGTACTTGGACTTGCATGAGGCTGGAAGTGAACATCACGCTACGAGGTGCACTCAATTGCTGGCGCAGAGATCGCTCCGCGTGATGGTGCGCTGCAGGCGTGCGCTGCTGGCGTGCGCTGTAGGAGTGCGCTGCAGGAGTGCGCTGCAGGAGTGCGCTGCAGGAGTGCGCTGCAGGAGTGCGCTGCAGGAGTACGCTGCACGCGAGTGCTGCAGTCGAGCCCTGCAGGAGTGCGCGTGCGACTGGACGCGGCGCTGGCGCTGGGCGAGCGACGGTGCTGAGACCGTTGCTGACCAGGCGGCTGGAGCAGCACAGTTGGAGTGCGCTCTGACAGCTGTCCTCCTGGTTCCTGAATGCCTGGTTAAGGCGGATGTAGCCTGGTTAAGGCGGATGTAGCCTGGTTAAGGCGGATGTAGCCTGGTTAAGGCGGATGTAGCCTGGTTAAGGCAGATGTGTGCCCAGTGTGGGCATCGGGTGTTGTCCCGGGTTACGTGTACTATGTATGCGTATCAGGCGCTGTCCTGGCAGGCTGAGTCCTGGGTACACGTTTTTAACGTGGGGAACTTGCAAGTTCAAGTATGAGCAAGAAAGAGACATGTGTCTGAAGAAGTATGCATACTTTTGAAAGTGAAGTGTCTTTATCTTGTTCGACAGTGTAATTTTGTATGAGGGCCTTGAATGTGTGAAGAGTGAAAGAATAGGCAATCTCAAATGTCGTCATGATTATTTAATGACTTTGTTTTCATGCAGATGCGATGACGACAACCCCGATGATGCTGGTTAGCCTCCAGATACTCCTGCTGGACCCTTTGGTGCTTCGAGTACGCCCGCCAGTCTCCCAGATGAAGTTGGCGAGCAGACGATCGACGTGCTTCAGTGCTTCAGATGAAGATGTTGCTGGTGCTGATGCAGCCGAGGACGGTGCACGGTCAGATGGCCGTGTTAGCAGAAAGAAGTTTGAAGACTTATAGCAACTCGCACCTACTTTTGTCTATGCCTACGTCTACTATATCTACGCCTATCTATTATAAATAGACGGCTGTCTGATTGACAGGTCCTTTTCCTACTGAGCTCTTGGACGGTAAGGTGGTTGAATTGGTGGTCGGTGCGATTTGCAGTAAGTCGGTCATTTTGTTGATATTTCGCTGTAAATAATATAATAATAATAATAATAATAATTTATTTAGCTCCTTTTACAATGTAGTACATTTACAGCCTTATAAATACTTAGTAGTACCATATTTATAACGATAGTCTTAAATATTTATAATAAACACTAATTTAATTAACACAATTTTAAAATCTCTATGTATAGTGCATTGGTACTGACATCATAGCTTGTGGCGATCTACCTGAGCTAGGTTAATAAAAACCTGTGTTTCAGGCCATCTCCAGACTAAGCGAACAGCGGATTACAGTTAATTTCTTATTAAAATAATACTATACTAATTATAAAATTAAAGGAAAAAGGAAAAATTACCAATTCAACATACAAAGTTATTGAAGTATTTCTATAGGTTTTTTTCTGTGTCTGTATAATCAAGTTCACCCAATTATTCCCACACCTTCAGACAACAATGTTTTGGTATTTTTGTAATTTGTTGCCTATAAAGAATTTTAAGACAGTATTTGCATCGCATGAGTTGTGAACTGGGTCAATATTAATGCTGTGTATGTCAATTTCAATTCAAGTTTTGCCTTACCTATTGCCTTTAGAATAGCTGCACATGCTGTTTTTCCCAATAATAATATTTGTATTAAATTGCATCATGATTAATTAGCAAAGAATTGGTAATGAATGTGTTGATCGGGTAAAAATAAATAATAATATTTGGTTTTATCGACATTACCGATTTTAGCTTCAGATATAGAGAAATCTATCTAAGTCATAAGTTTTTAATTCTATTTATAATTTAGGTATAAATAAAAAAACAACAATACAATAAATCCATGGCGCTCTTAGGCGCCTTCATAATCTATGGAGTTTATATAATTCTCCTCTGCGAACTTTCGTGCCGGGCAATTTACATCACCAGTTTGATGGTCACATTTGCGCTTAAAGCGATTGCATGTCGCACATTTAGGGGGAGCGTTTTTATCATTGCAATCCTTAAAGGAATGACCAGTCTCTCCGCAGTGATTACAAGTTGGGCTAGTTTCTCTGCAATACTTGGCTGCATGTGTGGCTGCAAATGGTGTTAAACTGATGGTTGTTTGTGTTAAGAGTCATTTTAAGGTTATGAAATTGAGTTATTGATTATAAATCATGGTTTTTGATTTGTTTTGTACTTTTCTTTATTTAAATCTCTATCCTGATCCTAAAAATATAATATAAACAAATCTAAGAACGAAAAGAGCTTACATAAGTACAAAATCTTTATTAAAAACACATAAATCGAGAATGGCATTAGAAAATAAAGCGAAGTTTAAAAATATAATTAAAATGTCAAACACGACACCTTCTATTTGAGATTAAGGAGTAATATTTCATAGTAAGGAGGTTTATCCATTTAGTGCATTATGCAAAAATAACAATTTCTAAATCGGTTAGGATATTAAATAGCAAGAAATGTCGACAACTCTGTCAGACAGAGCCCTATGCCACAAAACTTTCCAAATATGTACTTATTACAATTTTGGCAAACCTAACAATACTCTAAGCAAAACAACTGTAATAAGAAAATCTTGAAAATATGTAAATTGTAGTGACAATCCTACAATTCAGCATTATACAAAAATGTACATAATTATGACACGTTATTCTGAAGAACCGACCGGAAAAGGCTAGATGATAATGTTTTTCTGGAAAAGACTACACAATAGTAGCCGAGGAGTTTGTAGATTCAAAATACAATATGTAAAGAAAACCCTGTCCGATCCGTGAAGGTATTGTTAGGAATCGATAACTGATTCTACTAATGCCCACAAAGACAGGCTAAACTTAAAAAAAACATCCCCCTAAAAATAAATATTATTTCGCAAAAAGAAGTAACTTAATACATGTGCGGTAAGCAACCCCTTTCGCGGGCGGCGGGGGGCAGGGCACGCGGCACCTGTGACGTGGTCGCGTCGCTATTCGCTTATAATAATACCGGTGTTGTCACTTTTTTAAAAATTACCAAATTTCGGGGAAATTGGAATTAATTCCCGGGAAAAAAGGATTATTTCAAAACTCATTAGTATTGTTACTATGATGATTATGTAAAATTTTATATTATATTTGGTCAAGTGTTTACCTAACCTTTATTATCCTTATGGGTCGGACAGGGTTTTCTTTACATATTGTATACAAACTTATCCTAATAAATAACACCAACAACTATATTTTTTTTAAATTTACAACTTTGTAATTACCTTTGGGCGTTTTTATTCGTTTTAAATGAAAAATTATACAGAATACCGGAGTTGGAAAGCTTTGTGGTATAGGGTTTAGAAGTGAAACAGAAATATATGAATACATTATCACTAATTCTTTTGCTCGAAGAACTAGTGTCTTGGGAAAATCAAACAAGCACATTACACACCTTCTCCTTATTATGAAACGATTAGTAATCTTTAAAACTGGTCTCAGTCAGATTTTAATATGTAACAATTAGGTAGAATTGTAGACTAAAGTTTTGTGGTAAAGGGTCCTATAGCGAAACGGCTATAACTTGAATACAAAATTATTAATTCATCTTGGTCCAAGAGCTAATGCCTCGTAAATATGAAACAAGCTCGCCTACCTATCTCTTTTTATTATAATGCAATTAGAAATATTTAAAACTAGTATCACTCAAATATACAGATCTCAGTCATCATCATAATCTGTGTCGTCATCGTCATCACTAGATATCTCCATGTTTCGCGTCGAATTAATCATGTTCATCGGTTTCCGAGCCCGCTCGAGTGAGAACGCGTAGGATTCGTAATCCAACACTTCGTCATCGCTCAAATGAGAGTTGCCTTCGACGAAACTTGCGAACCTGGAACAATAACGGATGTTCTATAGATGCATATAAACGGATGTTTTATAGATGGAACAATAACGGGTGTTCTATAGATGGAACAATAACGGATGTTCTATAGATGGAACAATAACGGATGTTCTATAGATGGAACAATAACGGATGTTCTATAGATGGAACAATAACGGGTGTTCTATAAATTAAACAATTACGGATGTTCTATACATGAAACAATAACGGATGTTCTATAGATGAAATAATAACGGATGTTCTATAATGACAGGTTTACGGATGTAAGTGCGACTCTTGCGCAAAAGTTCCGTATTCTTAACTATTTTTTAGTATGCTTCGGGAATCATCATATAGTTTTCGGCGGAAGCCCGATAATAAAAACCTTGGAACCATGAAAGTACCTGGTTTTTAGGGTTCCGTGCCAAAGGCTAAAAACGGGATCCTGTTACTCACCGTGGAGGTCTTGGGAATTCGATGGCCTCAGAAAGCATAGGACCGGTCGGTCGGAGGCAATGTTTGAGATGGAGTTCTATGTCTGGAAGTCGTTGCCTTAGCCTAAATAATGATGATGATAAACTTGAGTGTAAATGATGATGGAGAATACATACCAGAAAGAATGAAAAAGAAGAACACGACAAGATCCTCACCTCTTGGAGTCGTTCAATTTGAGCATAATCTTCCACTGCGCACAATCAGGGCTTGAGCAGTACTTTCTGAGATTCTCCAGCGCCATCTTGGTCTCTCGCGCTCCTTCCTCGTAGTATTCTTCGCTGGTGAGAAGTTTTTGTTTTGGCGGGAACTTGCGACGCCTATAAATTAAAGAAAATGGAGTATGTATCTATTATTTCTTTTTTATCAAATTATTTTATTATTTGTTACTGGTTCTTGATAGGTGTACAAAGTTTAAATTAAATCCATCCGTGTAGATTACGAGGAGAGCACTGCTTGCAGTAACGAGCCACTAATAGCCAATGATTAACTAAACTTAACTAAATTGTCATGGAGGTCTAGTAGTTAAAACACCAGCCTCTCAAGTATGAGTGTTCGGGTTCGATTCCAGGTCAGGCAAGTAGCAATGTAACTTTTCTAAGTTACATGCACTTTCCAAGTATATCTTGGACACCAATGACGCATTAAAAGGTGAAGGAAAACATCTTGAGGAATCCTGGACTTTAAGTCTGAAATCGCCAACTCGCATTGAGTGAGCGTGGTGATTACGCTCAATCCTTCTCTGTATAAGAGGAGACCTGTGCCCAGCAATGGGACGATAAAAAACTTGATGATGAACTAAGTTGAATTTAACTAGTTGGTGAGACATGTCTACTAGTGGGAAATGGACTACATACATGTATCAAAACAAAGATTTTGATTTAATTTTGTCTAGCCTTGCTGATTAGCTGTATGATAGTTAAAACTTACCAATACCCACTAATCCTGTTGGTGAGTGACTGTGGGAAGTACTTAGCGACCAGTGACGTCACAATGACTGCAGCTGACGCCTCTTGATACTCACTGCTAAAGAATATCATTAGAACGCCTACTATCTGAAATTATAACATAAATACTAATAATAAAAAACCCTACTACATAATAACATAAATGCGAAAATTTGTGAGTATGGATGGATCCTCTTTTACACAAAAATTACTAAACGGATTTGGATGAAATTTGGCACACTTGTGGTTTATAACCAGTAATCATACATAGGATACTTTTTATCCCCACATTTCTATGGGATCGAATCCTACGTGGGTGAAACCGCGGGGCGCAGCTAGTTTGAAAAATATGTATTTGCATTTTATAGACTATGCAATTACTATAAAAAAAAATTGAAGTATGCAAGGAAACTAATTAACTATTTCATACGTTTGAAAAATTTGCCTACTCAAAACCGCAGTTTTTTTTTAAACTTTGCCCTACTTTTAGATTTACAAACAATAAAACCCACATACACAAACAATCAGTCCTGGATCATCTAAGCAATACAAATATTTGTTCCGTGCTGGATTCAAACCTATGACACATAACGCAGCAGTCAATCACTCAGTCACTACGCTAACCCTTTAGTCTAAAATCGCAATGAATGATGTTGTATTTTTTTTTTGTTTATGTCATCTCGTAGATGCCCTTGAGAGGTCGTGACTACTTAACTGGACTATCCTGTGGCTGCCTTAAATGAATTTAAAGCCTCCAGCCAAAGGCATCTAAAAACTAAGCGACAACACGCTAAGGGCACCCCATGTGGGGTGCGAACCTCGGCTTAGGGCGTCGCTGGAGAGAACAGCAAGGGACGGCTGGATCGATTTTCTTATTGATAGTTCGGTTTGATGACTGCTGCGTTTCTTAGTACTAGCTCTGAGAAGAAACAGCCGAAACAAACTCAGAGGTCATAGTTAGGAATTTATATTTACTGGCTCAGCTGCGGCGCGGGGAGGACTATGTAAGAATCGTAGCAGGCGGTAATCTGTACTTCTAAGGGTAGTTTATGCATATTTGTATTCTCACCTGCAAAGTCCACATGACCAAATTCTTGCTTCTTTGATTCCTGGGCGGTCCTATTCTGTAGCAAACGACGAAGCTAGCAAAGCTTACTACCATTGTATACCAGAACATATATGTTTGGTAAGTCAGCAAGAGAGTACGAATGTTCTCCCATATTTGCTGGAATATGTACACTCCAACAGTCCAGCCACCAATTAGGATACCATAAGTCAGTGTTTTCTGAAAAAAAGAACAAAAGAAACAATGAGGCATCTTTCTACATCGTTTATCATCTACAGATAATTCTTGATTAACTGCATAATAAACATTTTTCTGCTATCACCTGTGTACCCCACAGGTATAACTGGTCAGCCTTCAAAGCAAGGGTGAATAGTCGTTATATTTTGTTTTTTTTTTTTTTTATTTCCAAGCTGATCTATTAGCAATATTTAGCCCTAATAAATGGACTGTGAATTAAGAGGAAGAAAAAAGCAAACAAAAATTAATTTCCTCATCCAATTAATCCACTACTGAACAATTGCCTGTCCAAAATCCCTGTAGAAATTATATATAGAATTTAATTTAGTAATCAAATATAGAATTTAATCTAGTAATCAAATATAGAATTTAATCTAGTAATCAAATATAGAATTTAATCTAGTAATCAAATATAGAATTTTAAATATGCAACATTATTTTTTCTTTATACTAAACCTGAATATAGTTTGTACAGAATAAGCAACTGAATCAATGTCTCTTATTTTTACACCATGTTATATTTTATCCCAAATATATTTAAAAAATGTTGTAGTGTAGTTACCGGGCGCACAACACAGTTCACAGCAGATCATAGTGTCCTAGGGTACCCGCCGCGGCGCGCCGCTGCAGCTCGGGCAGGCGAGCGATCGTTATCCATACTTTTGTAGGGACAACCAGGTAACATAACTTTGTGATTTATAAATTCTTTACATAAAAATACTGGACACGTATTTCGGGTTTTGCATATACAAAAAATAACGTTGTATAAAAACTATTTCATGTTTATTTACCCTGGGCAGTAGTTTACTGACGTAGAACACGAACACCATGAATGAAGCAAACACACCGACGAATATACCACAGAGGTAGAAGAACATCGGGTTAGCACACAATGCACGCGACGAGAATATCAGGAATATGCCCGCGAACATTAATATGACGCGCCATAAGTCCACCCCTGGAAAGTAAAAGACATTCCTATGATTAGGCAATGCAGAAACAGGCGGTTGATTCTGAAAAACCTCACTATGATAATTAAGGTGTGAATTAGAGTGAAGTGTCAAGTGTTAACTCCTAGCATTAGTAAGAATGACAGCTCACTCCATACTCGCAGGCATACAGCCCCAGCTTCTGGCCGAGGGGGAGGGGGCAAGTCAAGCCCAAAATTTTTATAATGAGTAATCTTTGTGCGCTATAGTCGCGGTTTCTTGGCAAGTACAGCGTACATTAGTGTGCGTTAGGGGGGGGCTTTGAAAAGTATTATCCTTTTTCTTTCATAGTCTTTATCTTATACTACATATTTTAATAATTATTAAAGTAATAAATAATAATGACATAAAATATACTGCTGAACAAGTAATTATAAATAATAATGAAAAATAAATATTGGGACTTGCACAGGAAGAAATCTCATGAAAAAAGGCTCTTAATAAACTAGCTCGCTTTACCATCAATGATCGCATCACTGCTTACCATCAGGCGGGATTGTGGCGAAGCGCTACTTTATAAATTATAAAAAAAAAAATTACAAAACAGAAACTAATAAATAATAGTTTGTCTGTATGGTGATAAGATGTTTTTGTTGACACTTAACAGTTTTGCGCCGCGTACGTCAGCAGGTCAAGCTGCCTGAAACTATCAAATATTCCCAATCAACCTTGAGCTTCAATGCTTTAGCAATAAAGTTGAAAATCTAATACAGAAATCTGACAAAATTAAGTAGCTTGATATGCTGTCGTCTGTACGTCATACTGACCAAACTCTTCAAAAGGGGGTACTGTCTTGATAGAATGTATA
>JADWQK010000040.1:0-113082 GCA_017933935.1 Sesamia nonagrioides | reverse complement strand
AAAGTAACGTTGCAACAGTTATTTAAATTGAGTGTAATATTTTTGTTTGGTACTGTAATATTGGTGTTAGTCACTTGTGTACTGTTTTTCGGTAAACTGTCTGTCATACTAAATAGTTGTACCGATTCATCGGATTCCCTTGGCGTGAATGTTGGAGAGAGAGGGAAATGGTTAGGTATTTCATAACGGCTTATTTTTGATGTAGAAGGGCCAGTCCAAGTTTCCGATTGAGGCTCTTTCAGTGTAATGGCTCCTACGATGCCTTCACATATTTTAGACTTATTTTAGATGGAATCCTCTATGTATCCCTCTACAACTGCATTGGTCTTCCAGCCTCCGTGGCGCTTAAGGGACAGGAGATCAGCTCCGGAATCAGCCAAAAGTGTGGCTGAAGTTCGTCGGAAACAATAACCCGTGTACAACAGGGGTTCTGGAAGTTCAAGAAATGTTGCTATTTCTCGTGGGATACTGCCAATTTTATTAGTACCCATAGGCTGTCTAACACACTTTCCATTGCGATACTGTAGAAAAAAACGATTGATTGGAGTGTTATGCGGCCGTAAGGCTTGATATTTCTCAACAATCGTTACGTATTCCTTGCGAATGACAAAGTTGCGGTCTCTTTTTGTCTTTGTATTAGGTAAATTAATTAATAGTAAGTCATTTGAATGTTTCTCAATGTTTTTGACATTAAGTTGTGTTAGTTCATTAGTTCGACATGCTCCGTTTATTCCAATAATAAGAACAACCTGCAATGTAAAGAGTATTGTAGTAGATAAATGAATAAAATTTATATGAACGCATAATTATGCCTATCAGCATTTACTAAGTATACTATTTAATTGAGATTAATATATGTACTTAAGTAGATACTGAATGTGCAACTGACTTACTTTTGCCGCCAAATATACGGAATCGGGTGCTTCGTTAAGAAACTTTTCAATATCAGATACTGTGAAAACCTTTGATTTTTTTGGATGATGACCAGATGAGGCTCTTTTTAAAAATGCTACAAATTTAGGATAGGTATCGATATGTATGTCTTTTTTCATCTTTATTGTTGCTTTTAGCATCGAATACGTACTCCATAGAGTGCTTGCTTTCTTGTTCTCGGATAATTCTATAAAATATGCCAGCAAAACGTTTTCTGAGAAAGTTTTGGCTCCTTTTGCTAGTCGCCACGTGTTGAACATATCGTACTGTTTTAAATACTTCTCGCGTGATTGTTGAGGTAGAAAGCTCAACAATCACGCGAGAAGGTAGCTTGCGCATTATTAACAGTTTCAGTCAATTCTGTTGGCGTCAAACGAACTTCCTCGTCGCTAGAATTTTAGTTTTTCACTTGTTTTCAAGTTTCTTTTTTTTATTATAAGGTTTAACAATGACGTGAAAAAATGCCGCGTAAAGAACCGCGTACAAAGAAAATTGAAAAAAGAACACCAAGAAGGTTTCGAGTCTGAGTTTTTAACAAATTAAAAAAAAGTTGTATGATATATTCGGCACCATAGAGGTAACAGTAAATAGGTTTAATGTTTTTTTTTTTTAATTTACAAACTTAGTGCACACGATGTTCTAAATTCAATTTACTTTATCCTCTAGAGAATAAAAACGGCTTTTCCAGTCAGATATTGAAGATTAAAAATACTCTTTCCGAGATGGTGGGATGAAAAGTATTTTACTAATGGTACTTAATGATTCATCTCGGCGATTACTTTTTTGTCAAATGATTGCGACTTGTTGCGATCGTTTAGACCGAACGGCCCAATGGGCGGTCCGAATGATCCCAACTGATGCCAACTAGACGCAATCATTTGACAAAAATATGTTCGCCGATTAGGAGGGGTCATGTTTATTACACCACAAATAAAAAACGTTTCATTATATTGAGTTTTTATCAAAGGTTCCGCCTACCACTAGAGAGACTGTTTTTAAAGCACAAAAAAGATGTATTCGTTCTATGTGTGGCTTGAAAACTACCGAAACATGTGAACCTCACTTTAAATCATTAAAACTATTGACTATGCCAGGTATGTACATTTACGAAACTGCTTTGTTTGTTAAGATCAATTTAAACTTATTTCAAAAACTATCTGACGTAAAGAAGACCCCAATGCGTTCTCAGTATATGAACAAACTGTGTAACAGAAAATGCAGAACCGCTTTAATGAAAAAAAGTTTTTTTGGGATGGCCCCGAAAATTTATAATAAAATACCTGACAGCATAAAAAATTTGCCCCAATCAAAATTTAAGAAAAGTCTCCACTCTCTATTAATTAATAAATGTTATTATACTGTGGAAGATTTTTAAGAGATGTTTTTTTATTATTTTACATGCATCTAAGTTTCCTTTAATGTTAAATTTATAAATATTTCTATGAAAATGTAAGATAGTATGTTCTTTTTTTGTTTTATTTTTTTGTGATAGTTTCATTTCTGTTAAGTACTTTATTCATTTTTTTAGTTGTTAATGATTTTATGATCTCTATATTTGTATGCCTTCACGGCAAAACATAGCGCTCATTTATCTCCTAAGTTTTACAAATAAAATTCTGATTCTAAATACATAAATTTTTAACGAAATTTCATTATTATTATTTTCAGATGAAATTACATTTTCTTCTGTAAGAATTCGAAAATTATAATTACAGCTGCCACAACGTACCTAAGGATTTTTTGTGCTATAGTTTTAATGCCACGTACTTGCGATATGTAGAATTCGTGTGACGTCAGTATGACGCGTTGTTTATTTGTGGCGTTTGTAGGTATCGCTAAGTCAAAAGCCTTGTATTCAAAACCGTGTTATGGTACTAATTTTCTTGTTCACAAACTAAAGTAAATTTAATGCATCTTTTACTAAGAAGAGTTCATTTCAGAATTTTAGTCGTGTAACTAAGTTAAGTTTGACAGGACTAAAATTATAATAAGAACTTTTCTCTTCTCTTTTTTCTTCTCCATCAACATTTTAGACGGAATTAAATACATGACAACTAAAAATATGTCAATTTAAAGTAAATTTAATGCATCTTTTACTAAGAAGAGTTCATTTCAGAATTTTAGTCGTGTAACTAAGTTAAGTTTGACAGGACTAAAATTATAATATGAACCTTTCTCTTCTCTTTTTTCTTCTCCATCAACATTTTAGACGGAATTAAATACATGACAACTAAAAATATGTCAATTTATATCAGGCGTTGATTAATTTGACAGGAGTAATATTCTAATACATGGCCTTGCAAGTCGACGTCAAATGTTCGCAACGTGTACCATTCATTCACGGAATGGTCTGTTCTGTGCATCCATTAGCCTGAATGAGGCCTTTGAAACGGGTGGACGAATTTAAATATTTGGGGTATTGGGTAACAGCCTGAGGTACCATATCGACATAGAAAGGGAGCAGTGGGCACTATCTAAAAGAGCAAATATGATGGCCCGTTAGGTTTGCACGCTGTTTGAATCAAGTTATGCTCTCTCTTATAATTATAAACTAGTGCTTGAATGCAATCCCGCCTGATGGTAAGCAGTGATGCAATCGTTGATCGTAAAGCGCGATGGTTAGATCGATGGGGAAGATGGGGAAGCAGCCCCGTCCTCGGCTTTACCAGAAATCATGGCGGAACACGACGAATCGCTTGGCGGCAAGTCTTTATCTGGTGGGTGGTAACTTCTGCCCGCAGCTGATGTTATGGCCTACTGTCGTATTAGACAGTAAAAGAGGAGGGAAGAGGGACGAAAACAAAGAGTTGTACAGGAGCGGGGCGGCTGAGAGGGCCGACAACAGCAGCGGAGATCCAGAAACTGCAGCGAAAAGCGGCTCCCGCGGCAGAGGTCCGGCTACAGCAGCGGCGCCGCCATCAGAGACGGTGGCGCCGCCAACAGAGACAGTACCAGGCAGCAGAAATATAGCAGGACCGGCCTCTGCAACGGAGAGCCGGCAGCAGCACGATAGGAGGGTCCCCTCTCCGCGAGGGAGAGGGTAACCCTAGGAGGGCTCTGCAGGGATAAAACACTCGATAAATAAAAACTATTACAACGTAAGCACCAGGCCGAAACTCAAGCTGAACTGTCAACGTTCTGCGAGGGCTTCCTAAGAAACCTCGCAGAACAGCATTCCACAAAATTTTGAATATTTGAATATTTAAAAGTAATATAAAATACCGTAAAGGAGTTCGGCATAACAAATCCGATAGAAAGATAGCGGGCAGTTAAGAATTTAGAAGAAAAAGGTTGTCATAGAGACATAATCAACAGCGTTGTCAAAAACTGTCATAACAATGAAAATATTATTGTAAATATGTAAATATAAGTTTAATATTAAATTATAGCGTTGTGTTGTGTAGGAAAAATAAATACGATACAGCACAGGTACAACTTCTTACGCCTAGTTATCGCCAAGTCGCCGAAACTTAGGCTTGAAGTTGAGGACCGTGTCTGTAAGCAGAATAATGAGTCTTGGTGTAGTTAATATTATCAGAACAGCGCCTTATAATACTAGAATGCGTATTATGACCTGCAGAAATGAATGATATATGAGTATGAAGAAGTAAGTATATGTAGGTTAATAAAATAACACTACATTTTCCCCCCGACCCTGGAAAAATTTTCACCTGGAGAATTTTTTTTAATAAGATTTCAAGTAGGGACTGTAAAACAACACTTCACACATTCATCCATCTCCATTCACCCATTCATACCACCTATCTCTTTCAAGCAATCTTCTTCATACAGGTATGGGTGGAGTTCACAGTTGATGACTGCCACTCATAGAAGTGTGTTTTAGAATGACGACAAGGCTTATTTTTGGAGTTGTCAGCCGCTCCAGACTGGAAGGAAAAAAAAAAAGGAAACATTAGATAATGTAAGTAGAAATTTAAGCTCCTAGAAGAGCGAAAGAGTTAGCATTTGGTTTAGGCTTATTTTAGGAGTAACCAACCGCTCCTGCATAGGCTTATTTAATGAGTTGCAATCCGCTCCATAGGGTAGAAGAGTGAGACTGAAGAGTAGGGTCGAGCAAATCTAATATAATGTTTGTGTAGTGAGTGATGTTTTATATATAATAATAATAATAATAATAATCTCTTTATTCAAGTAACCATGACTCAATAATGTTAGAAATACTTAAAATTATGTTAGTAACATTTAACAGTTTAAATTACAATATACAAACGTCAATACAAAAAATAATAAATAAACAAAAAATAAACAATAAACAAACAACTCACACGAGTCACCGCTGCTTCACCCCATGAGATATGGCACAACAATGATTGACGTAAGAGCAGTCCAGACGCCCAGCAATCATACTCAGGACACTGTTGGAGCTGTCCCGCACCCTGCGCACCAGAGAAGCACACCTCTTCCGCATAGTCGCATAAAAGCAATCTACGTGTGCGTCAGCAAACATCCCCGATGCGCTACAGAAGCGAGGCAGCCCCACCAGTACCCTAAACGCATTATTGTATTGAACTCTGAGAGCGCTGTACGACTTTTGGGTATATCTAGCCCAAAGGCTACACGTGTAGAAAGAGGTACAGTAAGCTCGGAAGAGTGTGATCTTCACCTGAAGGGAACAACGTGCAAACCTACGGGCCAGCATGTTCGCTCGAATCGACAACGCTCTCCGCTCCCGTTCAATGTCTTCATTGTCCTGGAGGTTGGGGGTCAATAAGTGGCCCAGATATTTAAACTTATACACTCTCTTCAATGGCATTCCATTGAGTGCAACAGGTGGTATAGCACCAGTATTTTTTCCCCCAACCTCAAAAACCATGATTTCCGACTTTTTGGAAGTATAGGCCAGGCCATGTTGTTCTGCGTATCTTTCACAATGGGCCACAAGTTTTCTCAACCCACAGAGCGACGCACTTAACAGCACCATATCGTCTGCGTAACTAATATTATTGAGGCAGACACCATCTACATGGCAACCGGCTCTGGTGCTGCCAAGCTCCTCAATCAGCTCATTCATATAAAGGTTAAAAAGCGTAGGCGAACTTAACCCCCCCTGCCTCACCCCGCACTCCAATCTATATGATTCAGACAGCTCTCCATTCCATCGCACATTGTTGACCTGGCTTCCATACCAATATTTAAAGATGTTAATGAGTTCTTTTGGCAGGTTAGCGTTTTCCAATTTTTGCCATAACTTATTGTATGAAACCAGATCAAATGCCTTAGAAAGGTCCAAAAAGCAGGCGTAAACGGGCGTCTCTCTCTGAGTGTAATACGTGACCGCATGCTTAAGACTCAGCACTGCAGCCTCCGTTGACAGCCCAGAACGAAATCCGAACTGATTATCGTTAAGGCTAATGACAGAGTTCAACTGAGCATTAAGCACACTGTCAAACACCTTAGACATCACCGTGGCAAGTGAAATCGGTCTATAATTGCTACTTTCTGCGAGGTCCCCAGTTTTGTTTTTAACAACGGGGACAACAACTGTACGCGTCATCTTATCTGGCATGTAACTATGATTTACACAAAAGCTGTACAACATAGCAAGGACCCTCGGCAGATGTGGACCCGCATATTGAAGGTGCTCAATGTTCAACCCATCGTGGCCAGGGGACTTACCTCGCGTCATAGATTTTATAATTTTATCTATCTCGGTAGCATGAAATTTAACCTGTATTTCCACTCCGGGTTGAGCATCCAACACCATACGTGACGGTCCTAGTGGCGATTTTACAAAAAACCGTTCTTTAAAACGGTTGGCAATTTCTTTTGAATTACTCACGCCGTCGACGCTCACAGGCACACCCGCTTTACTGTGCAACCTATTAGTCTGCTTCCAAAAGCTTTTAAAATCGTGCTTAGCATGACATGACGCCAAGACATCCATTTTCAGCTGATCTTTATGATCTTGACACCATTTGACACGTGACTTAAAGATTCTTCTACTTTCACGCATTTCAGTATACAAATACCCAGACGTGGGCTTTCCATTCAGAGCCCATCGCTGAAATTGCTCCCGAGCATGCCTGTGAGCGTCGGCAACATGGGTATTCCATCCTACAATTCTCCTAGAAGTTCTGCTACTATCAACCCTTCCCACTAGTGCTGCTTCGCTTAAGGCGCGTACAATTTGTAAATATAACATGTCAATTACTTTCCTGTGACTAGGGTTGTTACAAACATAATCACAACACTTGCTTAATTCCTGAGGAAAGTCAATTAAACGTAATTTTTCATGGCATTCTTTTTGATAGCTATTTATTTGACTTGGATTTCTATCCCCCCAGAGAATGCCATTCGAGATTACACATTTCACAGGTCTCTTTGGTAAAATTGTATTAAAACAACATTCATTTCATTATATAATATAAAAATAAATAGGATGTGCAGCTGTAAATAAAATGAAGAAAGAAGTAATATTTACATAATTAGTAGGTGAAGCTGAAATGAAGGTGTAGGTGAAGCTGTGAAGAATTAAATTAATTATTAGACAGTAGAGACAACGCTGTGAAAAGAAAAATAAAATATTAGAGAATTCCTGTAAAGATAGAAAGAAAGGTTAGTATGAGAAAGTGTAAGATAAATGCCAAAATGTTAAGCCAAAGAATTGAGACACTAGATGAAGTGTTTTTTTTGGAATTTAGAAAGAGGGGAGTGGGTAAGAGCGAATTGGGCGCCAAACTGTCGTATTAGACAGTAAAAGAGGAGGGAAGAGGGACGAAAACAAAGAGTTGTAGAGGAGCGGGGCGGCCGAGAGGGCCGACAACAGCAGCGGAGATCCAGAAACTGCAGCGAAAAGCGGCTCCCGCGGCAGAGGTCCGGCTACAGCAGCGGCGCCGCCATCAGAGGCGGTGGCGCCGCCCACAGAGACAGTACCAGGCAGCAGAATGCAGGACCGGCCCCTGCAACGGAGAGCCGGCAGCAGCACGATGGAGCGGCTCCGTCAATTTTATCGGAGGAGGGTCCCCTCTCCGCGAGGGAGAGGGTAACCCTAGGAGGGCTCTGCAGAGATAAAGCACTCTATAAATAAACTAATACCACGTATGTAAGCACCAGGCCGCGACTCAAGCTGCACTAAAAAACTGAACTCAAAAACTGAACTGTCAACGTTCTGAGAGGGCTTCCGAAGAAACCTCAGCATTCCACAAAATTTTGAATATTTGAATATTTAAAAGTAATATAAAATACCGTAAAGGAGTTCGGCATAACAAATCCGATAGAAAGATAGCGGGCAGTTAAGAATTTAGAAGAAAAAGGGTTGTCGTAGAGACATAATCAACAGCGTTGTCAAAAACTGTCATAACAATGAAAATATTATTGTAAATGTGTAAATATAAGTAGATATTAAATTAAAGCGTTGTGTTGTGTAGGAAAAATGAATACGATACAGCACAGGTACAACTTCTTACGCCTAGTTATCGCCAAGTCGCCGAAACTTAGGCTTGAAGTTGAGGACCGTGTCTGTAAGCAGAATAATGAGTCTTGGTGTAGTTAATATTATCAGAACAGCGCCTCATAATACTAGAATGCGTATTATGACCTGCAGAAATGAATGATATATGAGTATGAAGAAGTAAGTATATGTAGGTTTTAATAAAATAACACTACACTACTACCGATAAAACTATTCAATACTTCCAAATACTTTTAACAAACAAACATATCCTTACTACAGAATAAGGATTTTGTTTAGACCAGGCTTAACCATCTTCGACCAGTGTGTGTTGCCCGTGATGACATATGGAACGGAGACGTAGTCGCTAACAATGGGCCTTACAAGAAAGCTCAAGGTTAATCTCAAGGCAATGGAGAGGGCTATACTTGGGGTTCATAAATGAGAAGAGAGTAAATGAGATTAGAGGGCAAATGGGAGAGAGAATCCGCAGAAGAACAGCAGTAACCGACAAAACCCGAAAAATTGCAACACTTAAGAGGCAGTGGGCTGGGCACATTGCCCGTAGAACCGATGCCCGATGGGATCGACGGGTTCTCGAGTAATGACCACGCACCGGAAGACGCTTCGTGGGTAGGCCACCGACAAGGTGACCTACCCACATATATTCCAGAGAATAAAACCTCTTTCTGTATGACCTTGCAGCTAGTTAAACCTTTTTGGAAAAATCTAAGCAAGGGACGATCAGCAAGCTAAAGTGGCAATAGGCTGGTCTCATATGCCACAGGACCAACGACCGTTGGGCCAAATGAGTCCTCGAGTGGAGACCGCGTCTCGGCAAACGTAGCGTAGGACGCCCTTGGGCGAGATGGAGCGACGACATCAAAAAGGTGGCTGGTAGTGGCTGGCGGAGAACTGCTCAGGATCGAGCTTGTTGGCGTGCCATAGAGGAGGCCTATGTTCAGCAGTGGACGAATAGAGGCTGATGATGATGATGATGAAGTAAGGGAGGATAGTCGGGTAACTATTAAAAAAAATCCAATTCATCCAAATTACTGTCAAAAGCTAAAGTTATATGTACTTTCTAAGTATATCTTGGACACCAATGACTGAAGGTGAAGGAAAACATCTTGAGGAAACTTGGACTTTAAGTCTGAAATCACCAACCCGCATTGAGCAAGCGTGGTGATTACGCTCAATCCTTCTCTGTATGAGAGGAGACCTGTGCCCAGCAGTGGGACGATAAAAAGGTTGATGATGACTGTTCAATTTTACGGCGTTTGCATGAAATCTATTCAGCAGAATTTGTAGTATGTGTAAGGTGTAGTTCGAAGGCTCTTCGGGAATGAATCCCCTGTGGCAACACAGGTGCGCAATCGACTGTGAAATGAGTACGTAATTGATGTTTGGTCAGGACCTTTTAAGTTTGCGTTTTGTAAGGATTTTGGGTTTGAGCCCCAGAATGAACGTTTAACTAGTCGTGTGAAAAAAATTACTTGGGAACTTAACCTAATGAACCTCAAAATCCCAAAAAGTATTCAGCTGATCGATTCTATAAATATCTCATCGAGAAAATTTAATTAAGTGAAATGAGTTCAGAGTGTGAGTTTATGCTGGTACGGCCAAGTCTTACGAAAACCGGCAAATGTTACGTGGGTAACAAATTTCTTGCCATGGCGCCTCCGCCGGGCCGGAACAAGCGAGGAAGAACAAAGAAACTCTGGCTTGACACTGTAAGAGATGACATGCGTGCCAACAATCTCTTATCACAGGATGCTAAATATCGCGCGAAATGGAGGAGAATGAGTAGGAAAGCGGACCACGGGTTTTTTTTAAATAAATTACATACTAGCGTTTGACCGCAATCCCGCCTGATGGTAAGCAGTGACGCAATCGATGATGGTAAAGCGCACTAGTTTATTAAGAGCCCACTCTACCCTTCTCTACCCTTTACTCTACCCTTGAAGAGACTCAAATTGTAGTCCGACGGAAACACCGCCGCTGGCAAATTGTTCCAGTCCCTCGATGTACGCGGTATGAAAGAGGAGGCGAAACGCTTCGTCTGAGTCGTAGTGGTGTTAACGACGTAAGGGTGGAAATTCGCCGTACGACGGGTCGTCCGATGGTGGAACGGAGATAGGGGAACTAAATCATGCAATTCCTTCGCGCACTCACCAAAATGAATCTGAAAAAGGCTCCAACGCGAAGGCCGCCAATGCAACCGGCACTGAACGCTGAGATGATGATGATGAGTCAATAGTTTCAATACCTAGTATTAGTTATAACAAAAGCGCACTCCACGCTAACTTCACTTAAATTTTTACAAGCAGCAGAACCGCATTGCTTTACCTTAAAAAAAAATCGTTCGAAATTCGATATTTAAATTTTTTTGTACACATTTTCGGCTAGTCTTCGGAGCTGCTTGTAGCTCAGTCATAACAGCTGTACGAGTCGATCAGTCAAGTGACGATTGTTTCGGTTGATCTGTCAATGGGTATTGTTTTTTATATTTTCCGCCATGCCTAGGAAAGCACTTTAAGCCACTTTTTACGTTTACGTACGCTGTCAAATATCTCCTAAGCACTCTCGCTTCGTCTCATGGCCTAGACCAGTGCCTGACGCGAAAGTTGGCTGCCACTGCTGCAGAATGAAGGGAGACCTTGAAGTCGGACAGAGTCGTCGTTTCGTAGAACGAAGTGTCCCCCATGCTTACATGTTAACTCAAATTATGAAGATCGTTGGCGGTATTCTGGTAGCTGCCATGACTTTCGAGTTGTAGGTCGTAGGTTCGAATGTCCAGTCTATATGGAAATTGTTACCGAATCATGTTGATCCAATATTAGCTTATAATACCAGTGCTGTGTCACAGGCCATGATAGATGGAATGGAATATAACCCACCACGCGCGCCCAGTACAGATATATTAGACAAAAATTCTTATAAATTTTAAACTAGTTTATTAAGAGCCTATTCACTCTAGCCTTGAAGTCCGACGGAAATACTGCCGCTGGCAAATGAATGATCAAATGTCTTTGAATTTCAAGTCATAAGACATATCATGTTTCATCACAATGTTTTTCTTTACCGCTTTGAAAGCAATAGTGATAAAGTTAAAGGCAGAAAATAAAATCGCTCGCAACTCGGGGCTGATGCTACTCGTGCTTCAAACTCTTGACATATGAAATTAAATACTCGATCCTCTTAGTCCTACTCAATCGCCTGAATGATTACGTTTTCACTACGAATCACTTGAGGAAATAATTTATCCCATCCCATGTTTCAATCGAATTAATTCAATGATGTTCCTTTAGATAACGTATCAATTCACATCTGGGAAGTAAGTAATAACACTATAGACAGCCAGATGGCAACTCTGAGCAAACGGAGATTAGATTAGTTAGTCAAGTTTAAAACAGTATATTCATGAACCATTCTTAACTTTGTCCGTCTTATTGCAAAACGAAATCTAAATTTAGTCCTAACCTTTACCTTTGTAACAGTATTTGTATTTTGAACTTTATTTAGATTAATGCACAGTTCTTTACACTAAGGGTCGCGACACATCTGCGGAACGTACGGCACCAAAAGTTCGGCTAAATACGCTCGCAGTGTATTTCAAGTACTCTATGACACATCAGCCGCAATTACGCCGCGTACGGCGTAGGACCTAACCTTCCTTCGGGCGGAGCGATGCATTGCGCGACCGAAAGTTCGGCGGGCGTAGCTGAACGTTCGGCGTGTGTTGTGTGCATCACGCGCGTGGCGGTAACGAAGAGCGGCAACGTCTTCTAAGCTAATATTGTATATGCATAATAGCTAATATTGTAATTAAATCCATTTGTCTGGGCAATTCAGGCACGTCACAAAAACCGCACACCATAAAGTGTCGACACAGACAGACTGACGAGACAGCCTCCGTGGCGTAGTGGTAGCGGACGCGGCCGCTGCGAAAGGTGGCGCGGGTTCGATCCCCGCACAGTGCAAATATATCTGTACTGGACGCGCGTGGTGGGTTATATTCCATTCCATCTATCATGGCCTGTGACACAGCACTGGTATTATAAGCTAATATTGGATCAACATGATTCGGTAACAATTTCCATATAGACTGGACATTCGAACCTACGACCTACAACTCGAAAGTCATGGCAGCTACCAGAATACCGTCAACGATCTTCATAATTTGAGTTAACATGTAAGCATGGGAGACACTTCGTTCTACGAAGCGACGACTCTGTCCGACTTCAAGGTCTTCCTTCATTCTGCAGCAGTGGCAGCCAACTTTCGCGTCAGGCACTGGTCTAGGCCATGAGACGAAGCGAGAGTGCTTAGGAGATCTTTGACAGCGTACGTAAATGTAAAAAGTGGCTTAAAGTGCTTTCCTAGGCATGGTGGAAAATATAAAAAACAATACCCATTGACAGATCAACCGAAACAATCGTCACTTGACTGATCGACTCGTACAGCTGTTATGACTGAGCCACAAGCAGCTCCGAAGACTAGCCGAAAATGTGTACAAAAAAAAATTTAAATATCGAATTTCGAAGGATTTTTTTTAAGGTAAAAGAATGTGATTCTGCAGCCTGTAAAAATTTAAGTGAAGTTAGTTAGCGTGGAGTGCGCTTTTGTTATAACTAATACTAGATATTGAAACTATTGACTCATCATCTTCATTCACTCTCATCATCATCTCAGCGTTCAGTACCGGTTGCATTCGCAGCCTTCGCGTTGGAGCCTTTTTCAGATTCATTTTGGTGAGTGTGCGAAGGAATTGCATGATTTAGTTCCCCTATCTCCGTTCCAGCATCGGACGACCCGTCGCACGGCGAGTTTCCACCCTTACGTCATTAACACCACTACGATTCAGACGAAGCGTTTCGCCTCCTCTTTCATACCGCGTAAATCGAGCGACTGGAACAATTTGCCAGCGGCGGTGTTTCCGTCGCACTACAATTTTAGTGTCTTCAAGGGTAGAATGAATAGGCTCTTAATAAACTAGTGCGCTTTACCATCATCGATTGCGTCACTGCTTACCATCAGGCGGGATTGCGGTCAAGCGCTAGTATGTAATTTATTTAAAAAAGAACCCGTGGTCCGCTTTCCTACTCATTCTCCTCCATTTCGCGCGATATTTAGCATCCTGTGATAAGAGATTGTTGGCACGCATGTCATCTCTTACAGTGTCAAGCCAGCGTTTCTTTATTCTTCCTCGCTTGTTCCGGCCCGGCGCAGGCGCCATGGCAAGACATTTGTTACCCACGTAACATTTGCCGGTTTTCGTAAGACGTGACCGTACCAGCATAAACTCACACTCTGAACTCATTTCACTTAATTAAATTTTCTCGATGAGATATTTACAGAATCGATCAGCTGAATACTTTTTGGGATTTTGAGGTTCATTAGGTTAAGTTCCCAAGTAATTTTTTTCACACGACTAGTTAAACGTTCATTCTGGGGCTCAAACCCAAAATCCTTACAAAACGCAAACTTAAAAGGTCCTGACCAAACATCAATTACGTACTCATTTCACAGTCGATTGCGCACCTGTGTTGCCACAGGGGATTCATTCCCGAAGAGCCTTCGAACTACACCTTACACATACTACAAATTCTGCTGAATAGATTTCATGCAAATGTCGTAAAATTGGACAGTCATCATCAACCTTTTTATCGTCCCACTGCTGGGCACAGGTCTCCTCTCATACAGAGAAGGATTGAGCGTAATCACCACGCTTGCTCAATGCGGGTTGGTGATTTCAGACTTAAAGTCCAAGTTTCCTCAAGATGTTTTCCTTCACCTTCAGTCATTGGTGTCCAAGATATACTTGGAGAGTACATAAAGGGTGTATCTGACATCGACGCACAAACGAGTACCATGGATCCAGTACGTGATTCTGAACCCCCCAGTGGTGGAATTTTTCGTCGGCTTTTTCATGATTTAAAAATATATATATGTAGTTTTTTTCACTTTAAACCGTTCATGATTGCTATACTGTTATAACCCAATAAGATTTTAAAGAAAAAAATAATTAATTCGCTAATTACACAAAAAAGCGTAATGAAAACAAAACTCCAAAAACTATCTTATCAGCCGGTTTTAATAGAGTTCACATCAGGGATCAACGTCATACCTACAAACCCGTACGGCGGCACGCTTGCAACGTTCAAAGGTCGAGCCTATACTTTTTTTTTAAACACTGTGAATTCTGTAACCGTTCATTAACGACATAAATGACTATCATAGTTTTATTAGTAGCATGCGGTCTAGCCTTTTCGCGAAGTTTGCGTTACGATGTTAAATACAACCTGTATAACTTTAGCTTTTGGACAGTAATTTCCAAATTCAAAAAAAAAAACAATTCATCCATGAATTGATTTTTTTTAATAGTTACCCGACTATCCTCCCTTACTTCATCATCATCATCATCAGCCTCTATTCGTCCACTGCTGAACATAGGCCTCCTCTATGGCACGCCAACAAGCTCGATCCTGAGCAATTCTCCGCTAGCCACTACCAGCCACCTTTTTGATGTCGTCGCTCCATCTCTCCCAAGGGCGTCCTACGCTACGTTTGCCGAGACGCGGTCTCCACTCAAGGACTCGTTTGGCCCAAAGGTCGTCGGTCCTGCGACAGATGTGACCAGCCCATTGCTACTTCAGCTTGCTAATCGACCCTTACTTAGATTTTTTCAAAAAGGTTTAACTAGCTGCAAGGTCATACAGAAAGAGGTTTTATTCTCTGGAATATTCCTTTACGTAACACACATAATCAGCCTAAAATATTCGCACTACTAGGACATCGGCCTCCTCTCGGTGAGAGGAGTGGGCCGTAATCTGCCATGCGGGCCCAGTGCAATTTGGAAGATGACATATGTCTCCGAAGTTTTGCCTCTAGGAAATACCGGCTTTTTCACGATGTTTTCCTTCACCGTTTTAGGAGCAGTAAGTACAAAGTAACGCGCCAAATGGGGTTCTAACTTAAGACCTACAACATATTGTAGCCTACAAATCCTAAACACTAAACATGTACTTTGTTATAAGATTTACGACAGATAACGCATTTCAAATTTTCTGTTCATTCATTCTGCAATTAAATATTAATCAATACCATATTTTGAATAAATACAATTGCAGAATGTATATGAATGATTTATTTATTTGAATAATTTTAAATAACTTCAAAATAATTTAAGATTTATTTGAAGCTGTCTAAGAAACATAAATAAACTGAGAAATTAACAGAAAATAATCCCTTCTGTTTTTATCCTGAGCAAATCTTTATTGGTCGCCTATGTCTAGGAATAACAGATATGGATAATTTCTAAGTACTTAGCTTCTTATAACATCAATCACACCTGCCCGACTGGGCAGTATTGGGTTGTATCCTAAAAAATAATTTAATGTCCATCAGATAGATTTATAAAAAATATTGAACACGTATTTTTTTTTTCTTTTATTTAAATACTTAAGAAGATATATTGCTTTGAAATGTCACATTACGTCACGCCGTGGTACAAAATATACCACGGCGTGACGTACGTAATTAGCCCCCACTCCGTAACTTTAATACCCTATATCTCAGTAGTTTTTGGTAATTTCGACAAAATAAAAAATACGGGTCTTAATTTTTTTTTATCTATAATACGGGATATTTTTTTTCATACCTTGGATACATCGCTATTGTCCAAATCTGTTCACCTATGCCGCAAATCAACCGAAACAAACAGCCAGAAAATAATAAAAAATCAGCCAAGTGTTAGTCGGACTCGCGAACATTTTGCATCATTATTTAAACCAAAAACAAAACTTAATTTAGTATTTTTGTTACAGCGGCAACAAACAGATATGATATAATATCGTCTCTGAAATTTCAACTATCTAGTTGCAACGGTTCATGGGATACAGCCAGACAGATAGACAGTGGAATTCTAGAAATAGGGACCTGTTTTTATCCCTTGAATAGAAAACTATACTCGCACTGGTTTAAAAAAAAACTGGTTTTTTTTTTCAAACAATATATCGCTCACTTAGTAATTTACAATGTGTAAAGAAAACCCTGTCCGATCCGTGAAGGTATTGTTAGGTATCGATAACTGATTCTACTAATGCGTACAAAGCCGGGCTAAAGGTAAAAAAAAAATTCTCCCTAAAAAAGTGTGTGTGTCAGCTCCGACGCACGACTGGAGTTTACTCCTTAAGTACGAGAAAAAAAAAAGCAGTAGGCAACACGGTAGGCAAACATGCGCGAGCGAAGGGGGGCAGGGCACGCGACACGTGGTCTCATCACTCATAACAATAGTGTATACAATGGTGTTGTCACTTCATAAAAATTACAAAATTTTGGGGAAGTTGGAATTAATTTGCGGAAAGAAAAAAATATTTCAAAATTTATTAGTATTGTTACTATGATGATTATGTAAACTTCATATTTTATTTGGTCATGTGTTTACCTAACCTTTATTATTCTCATGGGTCGGACAGGGGTTTCTTTACATAATATTGTATATGTATTGGCACAACTGCAAAAAATGTGAAACTGAGTCTATTACATATCCTTATTATTTATTAGCGTCTATATCTCGAACCATGTGTATCTCGAACCCCTTGAATACTGCGTTTGATTACTGGTATAGAGTAATACATTATTTACTTCATTAAAATTAATTATCAGTTAATTTTAATCATTTATAAGATACTAGTTTTCCGCCCGCGGCTTCGCCCGCGTGGTATTCAGTTATATCGCGCTTTTTAGATACCTCATTTTCGGTGATTTATTATCGTATCATTTAGCTTCTAAGTTTACATGTGCATATCCGTTATATATAATCCATACTAATATTATAAATGCGAAAGTAACTCTGTCTGTCTGTCTGTTACGCTTTCCCGCTTAAACCTCTCAACCGATTTTGATGAAATTTGGCACAGACAATCTTTAGACCCTGAGAAAGAACATAGGCTACCTTTTATCCCGGAAAAATTTGATGTTCCCGAGGGAAATCTAAAAAACGCGAACTAGTTTATTAAGCCTATTCACTTTAAAAACTTAGGAATAGGAAGGATGAAGGCAGTTGAGCGAGGTGATGCAATGTTATTTTGACTTTAGATTTTGACTTTAGCTGTTATTTTGACATAACAAACAGACTTGGTTCTACAATAAATGCTTTGTTATTGAATCTATGATTAGTACTGAATAGAATTTATCATCAAAAGTTCCAATTATGGAAATTGCTAGGATTAACCTGGAAACTACTGATATCAAAGAGAAATAGCGTTCTATAGAATTGTGACAAGTCAATTGATCCAGCCATTTTGATGTCAAGGGAACGAATTGAGTATTAATACGTACGGTTGGCAAATAAGTACGGATCCATGGCAATTAATAATAATATTCTTTATTATGACAAACCTAATCCTCCTTCTCTAGTCGTTCTCCTCGTTACTGAGGGTCGTGATGTCCCGGTGGAATTATCCTCTTCTTCACAATAGTTCGCCATTTGTTACGATCCCTGACCGCGAGTATAGCATCATGCAGACCGTTGTCCAGAGATGAACGAATTTGGGCAGTCCACCTTATTGGACTGCGACCTCTGGAATGTCGTCCATCCACCTTCCTAGTAACCATCACATGTCCGAGGTTATCTCCATCCTTTTTTTTTGTTTAATAATTATACTATTCAATTAAAAAGCTAAGGACGAATAGGAAGGATGATGGCAGTTGAGCGAGGTGATGCAATGTTAAACCCAAGACCAACACGACCAAACGAAGCTGCGCTAGAGGGAGATTGATCTGGAGACTCTCCACGACCAAACTCCCGACACAACAACATTTGGCGCATCGTACCCGCCACACATTGCAACACAACTGCTCAAACCCGTCCTCCGTGTCCTTTCTGGCAATATGGCCAAAATACTCCAGAATTCTGCGAAGGCAGACAGAGGAGAGTCTTATTGTGACACCCAGCTCTCGAAGGATTGATGCATTTGTGCGGAATGCTGTCCAAGGAATTTGAAGCATCTTCCTCCAGCACCACATCTCGAAAGCGTCAATGCAGTCTCGATCGGCTTTCTTGATTGTCCACGTTTCCGAACCATTATGACAAACACACATGATTCATACATAAGAACAGATGAACAAAATAATAATAATTAAATATCTATATTCTACATGAATCCATAAACAACATGTCACCCTGTCTCCTAAACTAGATAATCATGTATCTTAGGAGACAGTCTTGGGCCATAGAGGACGGCTAGTCATGAAGGTATAACAATGGCCCAAAATACAAATAGAACAGAAATCTTGTATTTTAGTCAAAAGTCTATAAAATTAGTAACAATTTCACATCACTTCTATTGTCAGTAGGTTACACACACAGATATAAGAAACAGATGTAAATACATAAAATTAATACTTAGCTTTGAGCTGGATCCACCTCCGCAAAAGAATCCTCCCGATCAAAAGAAAGTCCAGAAATTAAGAGAAGATTATTGAGTCAAAAAGTCGATCATTATTGGAGCATTAAAATAAATGATGAAAATCAAGATAAGAAGCCGATATTATGCGGCCCAAATTAATAGAAAAAAAATAGGGACTTTTCTCGATTGTCCCTTATTCACTCGTGGGACTTGTAAGAACAAAGCTCTGGGTGACTATTAAGGGATTTAAAAAAAAACTATTTCATATGACTATTTCGTAGGCCATTAAAATATTTAAGATCAAGAACTTGTTAACAATTTAGGAAAATTTGAGATATTGGCGCCGATTCTGTTGTTCACAAACTAAAATAATTTTAAATTATGTAAATCTTTTTCTTTCCATTGCGTTAAGAAAAGGACAGAAGATAAAATGTCAGTTTAATCCGGTCAAATCAGGATACTCCGTAGATAGTTTAGACGCAATTAAAATCATGGCGACTGAAAATACGCCAGTTTACGTCAAGAGGTCAATTTGACAGGTCTAATAGTTATTTGTTTATAATATATATATTATAATAAAATTAACCGTATCCTTAATGTATACCCCATGCAATGGTATGAGTGCAAGAAAAAACTGACTGAATGGCTCCTTACTCAAAATTATGAAGATGTGGAGGAGATCCTGCTTACATTACATTAGCTTGAATTTGATACATGCTTGATGTACTCACATACCACACGTAAAGAATTTATAGGGTTATGTGGCCAAAATAAACTACCATCCACACATACACACACGCGCGCACACTCACACACACACACATCCCACACTCACACACACACACCCCACACTCACACACACACACCCCACACTAACACACTCACACAAACAAACACACACTTCTCGCTTCTTTTTAATCTTTTTAATTTTTAAGGAACTTATATTATTGTTACTCATGGTCTAGTAAGTCTAAATTTATGTTTCCACCGGTAGAGCGAGGCTTTCCCAACACAAGTATCATATGATTACTTTCTGGGAAGCCCCGGCAACTTATATGTAAAACTTACCGTAATAAATGCATTTTTTTTTTTTTTTTTTGTTATACAAGAGTGCAAAGTTGCTTTTTAACCGCGTGTTCAATTTTGATGACCGAGCAAGCGAAGGATTCTAAAATTGAATCACGAGCGCAGCGAGTGATTCAAAATTAGAATCCGGAGCGTTGGCGGGGGATTAAAAAGGACACGAGGTGAAAAATCTTTGCACTCGAGTGCAACACGTAACTTTTCATTCCACCTCAGCGAGGAAATGACTAAATGCAATAAAAAAATGTTTACAATCACAAGATAGGTACACTTTTATTTCAGTTTAGGTATTAATTACTACATTATGACAGGTAAGTATTACAGAATAATCTTTAAATTATAATAAAAGTAATACTAAAGTATAATTAAGAAAATTTTAAAGTAACGTTGCAACAGTTATTTAAATTGAGTGTAATATTTTTGTTTGGTACTGTAATATTGGTGTTAGTCACTTGTGTACTGTTTTTCGGTAAACTGTCTGTCATACTTAATAGTTGTACCGATTCATCGGATTCCCTTGGCGTGAATGTTGGAGAGAGAGGGAGATGGTTAGGTGTTTCATAACGGCTTATTTTTGATGTAGAAGGGCCAGTCCAAGTTTCCGATTGAGGCTCTTTCAGTGTAATGGCTCCTACGATGCCTTCACATATTTTAGACTTATTTTGGATGGAATCCTCTATGTATCCCTCTACAACTGCATTGGTTTTCCAGCCTCCGTGTCGCTTAAGGGACAGGAGATCAGCTCCGGAATCAGCCAAAAGTGTGGCTGAAGTTCGTCGGAAACAATGACCCGTGTACAACAGGGGTTTTGGAAGTTCAAGAAATGTTGCTATTTCTCGTGGGATACTGCCAATTTTATTAGTACCCATAGGCTGTCTAACACACTTTCCATGGCGATACTGTAGAAAAAAACGATTGATTGGAGTGTTAGGCGGCCGTAAGGCTTGATATTTCTCAACAATCGTTACGTATTCCTTACGAATGACAAAGTTGCGGTTTCTTTTTGTCTTTGTATTAGGTAAATTAATTAATAGTAAGTCATCTGAATGTTTCTCAATGTTTTTGACATTAAGTTGTGTTAGTTCATTAGTTCGATATGCTCCGTTTATTCCAATAATAAGAACAACCTGCAATGTAAAGAGTATTGTAGTAGATAAATGAATAAAATTTATATGAACGCATAATTATGCCTATCAACATTTACTAAGTATACTATTTAATTGAGATTAATATATGTACTTAAGTAGATACTGAATGTGCAACTGACTTACTTTTGCCGCCAAATATACGGAATCGGGTGCTTCGTTAAGAAACTTTTCAATATCAGATACTGTGAAAACCTTCGATTTTTTTGGATGATGACCAGATGAGGCTCTTTTTAAAAATGCTACTAATTTAGGATAGGTATCGATATGTATGTCTTTTTTCATCTTTATTGTTGCTTTTAGCATCGAATACGTACTCCATAGAGTGCTTGCTTTCTTGTTCTCGGATAATTCTATAAAATATGCCAGCAAAACGTTTTCTGAGAAAGTTTTGGCTCCTTTTGCTAGTCGCCACGTGTTGAACCTATCGTACTGTTTTAAATACTTCTCGCGTGATTGTTGAGGTAGAAAACTCAATTGCGCATTATTAACAGTTTCAGTCAATTCTGTTGGCGTCAAACAAACTTCCTCGTCGCTAGAATCACTCATTTTAGTTTTTCACTTGTTTTCAAGTTTCTTTTTTTTAATATAAGGTTTAACAATGACGTGAAAAAATGCCGCGTAAAGAACCGCGTACAAAGAAAATTGAAAAAAGAACACCAAGAAGGTTCCGAGTCTGAGTTTTTAACAAATTAAAAAAAAGCTGTATGATATATTCGGCACCATAGAGGTAACAGTAAATAGGTTTAATGTTTTTTTTTAATTTACAAACTTAGTGCACACGATGTTCTAAATTCAATTTACTTTATCCTCTAGAGAATAAAAACGGCTTTTCCAGTCAGATATTGAAGATTAAAAATACTCTTTCCGAGATGGTGGGATGAAAAAAAATTTGTTTAGTTCAGGCTAGACGTTTTTAAAATTTCTAAAATTATTCCTCTGCTATTCGTTAGAAAATTCTCTTCAGATGTTTCTTTTATCAGTTTTTTATTTACATGCCTTTGATTTTTAATTTATTCGTTAAGTTAATTGCTACAGTTTATTTCTGAACTGGTATTGTAAGTACAAATCGTCAATTTTATTAAACAGGCTTTATAGCCAAAGTTTTAAGGTTCAAAATTTATCGCGAAAATTTGGCAGTTTCGGGTAACTTGATGTGCCCACATAGGTACCTATTTCAGGTCTCATCACCCTCAGTGTGAACAGTGCTTGTCCAATGGTTACGAATTGTATCCTATGTGAAAGAGTTTCATAGAGATCTAAAAGTCTAGAAACACTGAAAATGCCTGAAATATTTACCTACAATGAGCAGGCTTAAATACCTGAATAAAAACCAAAAGCGCACTACGGCTACTAGTTGCCATAATCCCCACGCTTGTTAGGCGGGTTGGGCATCGCAGTAATTTGATATTCCAGAGGAGAAGCACTGCTGCCCGCTTCCCTGGTGAGAGTTCCCTTAGTCGCCTTTTACGACACCCACTGGAGGATATGGGTTGGTACTATTCTAAGCCCGGTACCACACGGGTAAGCCCTTCTATATTTAAGTTTGATAGTATTTCAGAATAAATCACTTTCAAAGAACAGAGCCGCCCAATTGCGTATACAGTAGGTAGTGTCGAACAACAGTGCCGCAGTGTGCGTGCATGTCCACGACACAGCATGTATAAGCGATTTGTGTATGCCAAAATATTCCTAATGTTTTATACATAAGATGTATATTGAAATGTAAATTCAGCGTACCCGTATAGGGACGCCAAATATTTTATCATCATATTTCTTACCGAGGGATTTGGCGACTACAGACATGTCAAGCGCAGCCCAGAAACAATTTATTACGTAAATAGGTACTCGCTTACTACAGATAGTGCTGTTTTCTCAGTACTTCAAAAATATTTAATAACATATTGCTTATATTCACAAAAGGAGCAAGCAGAGTAGTTTGAGTCACCAACATTTTGTCGTATGATTAAGTCCTATATCATTTGGTGGGCTTTATTGTTAGCATTAATCAATTAACTGCCTATCGATTGGTACTGCTGGATATGTCCTCCCCAGCTTTCAACACCCTGTCCTACGCCTTCAGCATCCAGTATGTCCCAGCTACCTTTTTAAGACTTTCCGTCCATCCAGCTTCGTGGTCGTGCCAATGGCATAATCACCCTTTAATGTTGCCAGTTAGCAGTTGCATAATCTCAACACAAATCAACTCTCCCTGTTTTTTTTAACTGACTTCAAAAAGGAGGAGGTTACTCAATTCGACCGTATATAATTATGTTTTACACATAAGGCTTGTGTTTCAGCAAACACAAGCCGGGTCATAGTGGTGTTAACAACGCAAGAGTGGATACCGGCCGATGATGGAAAAATGATGAGATGGGGGAATTAAGTCATGCAATTCCCTCGCACACTCTCCAAAAGGCATCCTATACCTATAACACTGGCTACTCTACGCCTGTGCTCCAGACTTTGGAGACCGTTTTGAACCAAATCTATCTTGCGAATTAGCCTCTCCACCGAATAATAAATAACGTAATTTATTAATGTTGTTGAAATTTCAAAATGAAACCTTTTGCTTGTGATAAAATGTTACGCAATTGCCCTTCTAATAGTCAAACCTAATAGTCATTAAAAATTCAGTGCCTTTAATCTTGCGACCACTTCACCAATGAACCACTCAAGAATTTTTTTCTGAAAAAGCTCCGATAATGTTGATCAGAGAAAAGGGAATTTGTTTGTTTTTCAATTTGCTTCGAATTGCATGAGAGGATTAATTGAATCCGTGGTATTCTCATTACCTTACTGGAATTGAAAGAATGGAGAATTTAGAAAATGAAATAAAACTCTTTGCTATGAAAAAATGTACAACGAAGATTTTTTTACCTGACCGTACCTGGTTTGCAAAAATATAAAAACAAATGAAATATTTCTTAAATCAGAACTCGATATCAAAGCTGCTGTCTCAATATGTGGTGTCAAACATTACTAACGTTAATATTTCTTTACCTAACTTTGGGCCTAGATCAAAAGGCTTTGAACTTCAGTATTCAATATTTTAAGTACCGAGATATTAACTTTGCCTGCTTACTTACTTGTGAAAAAGACCGTTTTTGTGAGTACTTAAATCTTAATTAATCTATTCCTTTATTTTAGTCGGAAGTTGACGTTTGCTCGACATAGACATCCCTTAAAGCATTGTCACTTCAACGGGTTTATTATCCAAATTGTCACTCAAAAATTTATCCTATACTTAATGATGTTTGATAATGAATGATGTTTCTATTACCTAATTACGAATGTCATAACTAGAGATCGGAAATTACGGCGCGTTTATACAATATGTAAAGAAAACCCTGTCCGATCCGTGAAGGTATTGATAGGTATCGATAACTGATTCTACTAATGCCCACAAAGACAGGCTAAACTTAAAAAAAATTCCCCTAAAAAAATAAATATTATTTCGCAAAAAGAGGTAACTTAATACATGTGCGGTACGCAACCCCTTCCGCGGGCGGCGGGGGGCAGGGCACGCGGCACCAGTGACGTGGTCGCGTCGCTATTCGCTTATAATAATACCGGTGTTGTCACTTTTTTAAAAATACCAAAGTTCGGGGAAATTGGAATTAATTCCCGGGAAAAAAGCATTATTTCAAAATTCATTAGTATTGTTACTATGATGATTATGTAAAATTTTATATTATATTTGGTCAAGTGTTTACCTAACCTTTATTATCCTTATGGGTCGGACAGGGTTTTCTTTACATATTGTACCTAAACATGAACAAAATGACGACGAAATAATAATGTGGATACACCTTTTAACTATCAATTGTGAAAAACATTGTAGTTTTTGTATATTTATACACTGGTACATTCATTTTTCCTTTTAAAAATGAAATGAAATGGAAAAGTAAGTGTAGGAAAGCGGACCCTGGGCTCCAACGCGAAACGCGGATGCAACCGGGATTATGTATACGTTAAGATGATGATGATGAAAACCTATAATGATACATACATCAACTGAGTGTACCGAAAGAGTACATATTTTTTTTTTCGTGAAATCAAGCTTAAAATATCCGATATCTAGTCATATTCAAAAATTATCGAGTTAAAACTTGTGAAAAGTACCCAGAATGTCGGTGTTCTACAACGTGTAATATAAAGGGTGTATACATAACAAAGGCATGGCATCTTTACATGATATCAAACGACATTGGAAGGGTTTTTTAATCCTATCTTTTTATGTTAGGAAGTTATGAGGAAAAACACCGCCTGTGATAGGCTACTATCATACTAGTCGCACAGAGATATTGAAGACATTTATCGGATTTTGGCAAGTAACGTGACGGGTAACGAGTAGTTATTAACGTATATAGTGTGCTGCCACGTTTGTTATGATTTTATTTTAAGAAACACACGAAACCGAAAATTTGGTACCAATTTTTTGTGTATTTTATTTTCAGTTGAAATCCTTCCGATATCGTTTGATATCATCTAAAGATGCCATGCCCTTGGTATGTAAATACCCTTTTTGTTACAAGTTGTATTTTGGAGAGTGCGAGGGAATTGCATGATTTAATTCCCTCATCTCCGTTCCATCATAGGACGACCCGTCGTACGGCGAGTATCCACCCTTACGTTATTGACACCACGTTATTGACACCACGTTATTGACACCACGTTATTAACACCACGTTATTGACACCACGTTATTGACACCACGTTATTGACCCTTACGTTATTGACGTTATTGAACGAAGCATTCCACCTAGTCTTTTACATATACCGCGGCGAGCGCGCGAGGGACTGGAAAATTTTCCAACGGCCGGCGGTTTTTCCGTCGGACTACAAGTGTCTTCAAGGATCGAGTGAATAGCCCTTTACCACCAAAGATTGCATCGCTGCTTAGCATTAGGCGGGATTGCAGTCAAGCACTAGTTTATAATTAAATTTTAAAAAAAAAACATATTATAGTAAGCTTAGTAGTGACTTTAACTTTATAAAACAAATTTCAGTAAATGATACAAGTTAAAACATTTTTGTAACTTTTTTAATAGAGCTAGTCACTCTGAATTCAACTTAATATAATTGAAATAAAGTTGATATTTGTTTTAACTTCAAATAGGGTGGAGGTGTACCTACAGCACGCGCACCTTTATTATAGATATGTTTATGAGTTCATCTATAGGGTTAAACTTCGGAATGAGAGACCTGGTTATGACAATTCTTTTACCAATAGGAAGCTGCAGTATTACAAAGTTTTAAAGGACACATTTTGTTTCAAAACAAACATAATCACACGGACGAAGTCGCGGATAGATATTTGTTTCCGTTTTTTCCTCTTTTTTTTTTAAACCGTTGCCCCATACTAGGTATCTACAGGTAGATTACTCCTGTATCATGGGTGCGTCTCATCATCATCATCAGCCTCTACTCGTCTACTGCTGGACATAGGCCTCTTCCATGGCACGCTAACAAGCTCGATCCTGAGCAATTCTCCGCCAGCGGTGGGTGTGTTTACAAACATTTATTCTCACATACACAACCAGCCAGTTTATCTTAAAAATCTATTCAAAAACTTTTTCAGGGTCTCTTCAATTCACAAAATTATCATCAAACCTCAAGATTGCCGTTTCCGCTACATCAATAGTGGACTCTTTGGCTGACTATAACAGAGTTGAGAATTGTTTGCAGCGGAAATTAAACTCTGTTGGAGTCATTATAGATGCTGAGTGTGAGAAATATGAAGATGTTATGTATTTTGTGAGTATTTTTGAAACATTAAGAAAAAGTTATGTTTGACAAATGTCGCGGTGAACTTTATCGCGCGATTTTATATTCCGGATGGTTAATGTTTTTATATTAATACTAGCGACCCTTATTTTTTCCATGGTGTGGAATTCCTCAATGGATGTTCGCCGCCCTGGGGTGGGCGACCGGGTCTGTCAGACTCTTACTGACTAAAACCACCCCGGTGTCTCTTCTATCACGAGCAAACGCGTGGGGCCGCGAGAGTCTAAATTCTTCGACGGCCCCACACCCTCATGCTGGCCCGGTCTGTCCGAGCGTGGTCTCCTGCACGGGGTAGTGGGGTGTCAAACTACCCCGTGCATCGCCTCAGAGGCGCGCGCCGACACTCGCGCGCGCCTCCGCTTCGGGGTCCATTGAATAGGGGGCGGGGACTTCCCCATGTCCCTCACCCCCGGACCCATCATGGGGGGCGGAAGAGGGCATTATCCGCCCTTCTTCGGCGCCCAGTGCGTCTTCTGCGGCCCTGGAAGGGAGTTGAGATCTGCCTCTTTCGTTCCGCAGCTTCCTTCTGCGACATCACGTCCTCGCAGAAGGACACCACCGCGTCCCACGACTCGACTATCCACCTCGACCATCCTCCGCACTACTGCCGGCAGCGTCAGGACGCCTCCTACTTCATTTGTGAGGACACGGCGCTGTTCCTCCCAAGCTACACACTCGGAGAGCGTGTGCTGCGCCGTGTCCTCCCCGCATTGGACGCAGTGGTGGCACCGAACGTCCGGCTCCCTGCCTAAGCGACGCAGGTACTTGCCGAAGCAGCCGTGCCCCGACAGTACCTGCATCACCCTAAAGGACAGGGAGCCTTGCCTTCTACCGAGAACACTAGCGACCCGCCCCAGCTTCGGACGGGTCCAATGCTGATTCTAAATAGTCTACAGAAAAACTGTATACGTTGTATAAAAAACATAGCGGCCCACTGCTCTCGCCCTGCTCCGGTCGAACGGTGCCGACGCGCAGTAAACGCGGCGCCCTGTAATGTTTAAATCTGTAATATCTTCGAAAATATTCATTTAAATCATATGAGAAAAGGGCGATATAGATCTTCATTAAATCAATAATGTATTTAACGTCATCATAATCATCTACACAATACATCTACACAACACTGTCCATTCATCCATACGTTTATCCATCTGTCTATCCATCCGTACACCCATCCGTCCAAACGTCCTTCCATTCAGCCGTCCGTTCATCCATCCATCTATTTGTCCATCCATCCCTCCGTTCCTCCATCCCTCTATCTATCCATACCTCCGTTCATCCATCCGTCCATCCATCCGTCCATCCATCCGTCCATTCATCCATCCATTCATCCAGCCATCCATCCGTCCATTCTTCCATCCATCTATCCGTCCATTCATCCATCCATCCGTCCATCCATCCATCCAACCATTCGTCCTTGCATCTGTCCATCCATCAGTCACCTGTCAGCGGGCTACATCATATGCACCGTAATAGCTAGGACACATGAATTTTGGTGGTGGTAGGCAACAACATCAGCCGCCGGCATAAGTTACCAGTACCACCCACCAGACAAAGTCTTGCCGCCAAGCGATTCGTCGTGTTCCGGCATGATGTCTGGTGAAGCCGTACGGAGGACGGGCCTGAGCAGTTGTGTTGCGATGTGTACCGGGTACGATGTGCCTAATGTTGTTGTGTCGGGAGTTTGGTCGTGGAGGGTCTCCAGATCATCCTCTGGCGCAGCATCGTTGGTCGTGTTGTTGGGTTAAACATTGCATCACCTCGCTCAACTGCCGTCTTCCTTCCTAATCACTCAGTTTTTTTAAGTGAATAGGCTTAATAAGCTAGTGCGTTTTACCATCAACGATTGTAACACTGCTTACCATCAGGCGGGATTGCAGTCAAGCACTAGTTTATAAATAATAAAATTAAAAAAAAATTAAAAAAAATGTCACACACTGTGTATACCTATTGCCGCTATAACAACAAAAATTTAATAAAAATTAAAAGATGGGATCTATAAAAAAAAACTTGTCTTTTCCGCGTGTTTTTATGTATTTTTTTTTTTTTCTCCCCGCATTGGACGCAGTGGTGCCACCACTGCGTCCAATGCGGGGAGGACGCAGTGGTGGCACCGGGCGTCCGGCTCCCTGCCTAAGCGACGCAGGTACTTGCCGAAGCAGCCGTGCCCCGACAGTACCTGCGTCACCCTAAACGACAGGGAGCCGTGCCTTCTACCGAGAATACTAGCGACCCGCCCCAGCTTCGGACGGGTGCAATGCTGATTCTAAATAGTCTACAGAAAAACTGTATACGCTGTATAAAAAAACATAGCGGCCCGCTGCGCTCGCCCCGCTCCGGTCGAACGGTGCCGACGCGCAGTAAACGCGGCGCCCTGCAATTTTTAAATCCGTAATATCTTCGAAAATATTCATTTAAATCATATGAGAAAAGGGCGATATAGATCTTCATTAAATCAATAATGTATTTAACGTCATCATAATCATCTACACAATACATCTACACAACACTGTCCATTCATCCATACGTTTATCCATCTGTCTATCCATCCGTACACCCATCCGTCCAAACGTCCTTCCATTCAGCCGTCCGTTCATCCATCCATCTATTTGTCCATCCATCCCTCCGTTCCTCCATCCCTCTATCTATCCATACCTCCGTTCATCCATCCGTCCATCCATCCGTCCATCCATCCGTCCATTCATCCATCCATTCATCCAGCCATCCATCCGTCCATTCTTCCATCCATCTATCCGTCCATTCATCCATCCATCCGTCCATCCATCCATCCAACCATTCGTCCTTGCATCTGTCCATCCATCAGTCACCTGTCAGCGGGCTACATCATATGCACCGTAATAGCTAGGACACATGAATTTTGGTGGTGGTAGGCAACAACATCAGCCGCCGGCATAAGTTACCAGTACCACCCACCAGACAAAGTCTTGCCGCCAAGCGATTCGTCGTGTTCCGGCATGATGTCTGGTGAAGCCGTACGGAGGACGGGTCTGAGCAGTTGTGTTGCGATGTGTACCGGGTACGATGTGCCTAATGTTGTTGTGTCGGGAGTTTGGTCGTGGAAGGTCTCCAGATCATCCTCTGGCGCAGCATCGTTGGTCGTGTTGTTGGGTTAAACATTGCATCACCTCGCTCAACTGCCGTCTTCCTTCCTATTCACTCAGTTTTTTTTAAGTGAATAGGCTTAATAAGCTAGTGCGTTTTACCATCAACGATTGCATCACTGCTTACCATCAGGCGGGATTGCAGTCGAGCACTAGTTTATAAATAATAATAAAAAAAAAAATGTCACACACTGTGTATACCTATTGCCGCTTTAACAACAAAAATTTAATAAAAATTAAAAGATGGGATCCATAAAAAAAACTTGTCTTTTCCGCGTGTTTTTTTTTTTGTATATTTATGCCTTATGATACAGAAGCCTTTGTGTGAGAGTCCGACTCGCACTTGGCCGTTTATTATTTAAACTTTAGACTTCATTATCTGTGCTTCTCCCTTATAAATTAAATAAAGAAAATAAGCCAAATTGTCCATGATACGGGTAAGTGACACACTGACCCAGTTTTTATAACCCTTTCAATCACTTTCGAGACTCTGTTCTTAGTCAAAGGATTATCACATAATTGATCACTCGCCATCAGATAGTCATTAAGATACTTTGGTGTTAGTAAACCATTCGCTTATGCTGTTGAACAAGATTTCTAACAAATTGCTTTTAAAGCTTCTTCTATCCTTCTCGTTTTTGTGTTGTAAAGTAGTAAAAGAACACTGACCTTTTTGCCGTCTTTATGTCATAGCTTGAAGTTAAAAAGCGTTAGTTCTTCAAAGAATTATTATTTTTACTCAATAAAGGCCTGTGCGAATTAGATCATTTCATGTTTAATATTGCACGCATGATTTAAAGGCTATATTTCAGTGGGACACCATGGGGTGCAACGAGTCGCCAAGTCTACCAAACAAAATGTATACAGCTCTATAGAGAGTTACTAACCCTGATATCCGTTTGGTTGCGTCCTGATATCAATTTAGCGGCACGACCAACTCGGGCGCGTGCACAGAATGTTACTGGTTGCGCCACCACGCTGGTCGCGCCACCACTAATTACTATAGCGCTGTATGGTAGCCTGCTTACTTGGCTGCCCGTCCAGCCACCAGTGACGCCCTCACCTTCATCCATTTCTTACAGCAATCGGGTAAATAAGGCTGAACGGACTACTGTTTCTTTTTTCTCTTAAACTCTCCTTTCCTTCGAGCATAGAGCAGAAAAAAAAAAAAGAAGAAACATTTATTTGCAGTAAAAATAACGCAAATGTTTACAAAAACACAAAAATTAAGACATAGTTAAGGGAAGCATGCGTCACATCCACGCAAAACGGCTGTTGCTCAGCTAATGCTAAATCGCAGCATTAATATGCTGCGACTCTATGCAAAACAGAGCCCAGCGCTGGTTTTCAGCGACAGCCGGCGCCGACGAAAAGACGTCACCCAGTGCAACAAACAATTAAAACTGTCACCGAAACGGTAGTACAGTAAAAATAACAACGCAATAATAAAAACATAAATATTAAAAGTCTTTAAAATCTAAAATCTAATTGTAAATGGCGAGAGAACAGTTTCAATAAACACAAACAGGAATATAAAAAACAGGATAGGCATATAAAAACTACGAAAATATCATCCTCAAAAATGACATACGTTTCATATAGTGGTCCATTTTGATACTGTCTCAGTGTGTTGTGGCGACTCTGGTCTCTGTATGGTGTCTAGTTTGGTAGCTTACGGACGGACAGTGGTGCCGCCATGGTGTCCTGGTGAAATATAGCTCTAAGAAATCATGTAAGAATCGAAGCAAATTCCATTTTAGATTCTGATCTACCCACGTGGGTACAAGGTGTTTGTAGGTAACTGGTAGTCATAATCTGCCTATAATGGACTGTAACCCACCAGGCGAGGTCAGTGCAGATTTGTAGATGCGCTGTGTGTTGATGTTCTGGTACGATTGTGGTTGGTATGTATGAGTGGTTATATGTTTGTGGTATGTGTGTGCGTGTGTGTGTACATATCTTTTACTTTTTTAAATAAAGTGATAATGAAATAGTTTACACAAAGAAAAGCGCCTGCATCCGTTTAGACCTACATTACCTACCCACGAGCAAATTCCCCCTTATTCATAAACAATTTTTAAAGTTAACTAGTGATTAGAAATTCTTTAGCCATACATTTTTGACCGCAATCCCGCCTGATGGTAAGCAGTGACGCAATCGTTGATGGTAAACCGCACTAATTTATTAAGAGCCTATTCACTCTAGCCTTGAAGACACTCAAATTGTAGTCCGACTCAAATTGTAACTTTAATCATCGTTTATGAATAAACACACCAGTGTTTAAGGGTTTATTCATAAACGGTGATTAAAATGACGTGCAAACGTCTAAAATGTATAGTTAAACAATCGCTAATCACGTCTAGTTAACTTTATGCAACGTTTAACTTTATGCAACGTTTATAAATAATGGGGATTATGTGTGTAAGTCACCAAATAAAACAAGACTTTGAATTCCAGGCATCTAAAAACAGGTGGCTTGACGCAAATCACAAATGGCTGCTTATCGATGATGATGAAGCAGAAACTGGGAGCTATAATGACACTGACGCTTTTGATAAGGATGGAAACACGACCCTGATTGAAGTACTTGGTAACTTGAATATCAGCGTCGACGCTGACGTCGTTGTCGGTAAGAGAGGTAATGATTTTTTTGTTGTTACTGAACTCGAGCTAATTTTTGTTTTCCATAATCATTTTATTTGTGAAACATAGATATACGCAACGTGGGTAGGCCTCGAAAAGGTGGACCAACGACCTGGTGAAGGTCGCGGGAAACCGCTGGATGCGGGACGCCTATGTCCAGCAGTGGATGTCTTTCGGCTGAAATGATGATGATGAGATATACATGTATAATAAAAGTAGAATAAGTAAAATAAAGTAATTCAAGTTCGTAATAAAGACATATCTTGTTTTGTAGTACTGATGATCAGAGTTATTCATTAAAATATCATCATCTGCCTAGCCTATTTATATTTATGTTGAGGTTAGCTTCCAGTCTAACCGAATTCAGCTGAATATCAGTTTTTAACGTGGAGCGACTTCCATTACTTGAATAATAAATATCTCACCATCATCTGCTCCATCCATGTTAGGGTAGCTGGGTAATTTTTTTCTATTGAAACATCTTATAATTCGATAGAGCCAGACGTCCAACATCTGTCTCTCTTCTACTTGAGTGAGCGATGCGTCCGCATGGACAGCTACTATACAATAACACATTTACATGTTTTCGTCAAGTATGAAATGCAGTGAAAAGTGAATGTGGTGTCAATTATTTATAGCAACGATAATTGCGGCGATAAAGGTTTGAAAGATGCAACCCTTCCATCAGTATTTTCTTATGAAGTTGTCACGTTCAACTATCGTCAGTGAACCTACTTTACAGACAACCGATTTTTTTATAATAATAACATTTTTTTTTTTTTTTTTGTCTATCTGACCTCCATAATTAAGTCTATATAATTAAGCACTAGTTTAAAACGATAAAATAAAATGTAGGATTTATCTTGGCTATTTCTCACACTGAGAATGTATGAGTTACTTTTCCACATAAAAAACTATTAAATGGATTTGAATAACACACAGATGGTTAACAACCACGATTAACTAGGATATTTTTATTGCGAAATTCCCACTAGATCCAAACTTATGTGGGTGGAACCGCACGACGCAGTTAGCAGAAAATATTACCACTTTCATCATCATCATCACCCTTTTTTCGTCCCACTGCTGGGCACAGGTCTCCTCTCATACAAAGAATGATTGCTAATTTAATACCACTGAAATTAAAACTGGAAGATAAAATTAAGGTAGAAATTGGAGTCAGACCCATGACCAGGCTTATCATAATATCTAGTAAATAAGGGATCTGAAGTATCGTAGTGAAGGAAATGAAGCGCTAAAAGCGCCTCGACGAGGTAATTTCCCCTTCTTTATACTGGAACTTCCGTAGTCTGTAAATAGTTTAGTTTTAGAGTTTCTTTTGCTTTGTAGTGCCTTGAATTTGGAGTAACTTCTGCCCGTGAATCCTTTCGAGTTAAATTTCTTGTGCCTCTGACCCACCCCGTCGTTTGAAAAACGATGTATCAATGTAAGCGTCACATTACTCAGTGGATTGGGAAAGCATATAGTCTTATCATCATCATTTCAGCCGAAAGACGTTCACTGCTGGACATAGGCTTCCACCAAGGATCTCCACGACGACCGGTCCTGCGCCTCTCGTATCCAGCGGTTTCCCGCGACCTTCACCAAGGCCGTCGGTCCACCTTGTCGGGGGCTTACCCACGCTGCGTCTTCCGGTGCGTGGTCGACACTCGAGAACCCATCGACTCCATCGGGCGTCGGGCCTTTTATAAAACTATATTATTATTTATTTTTTAAGCGTTATAAAATAGTGCTTGACCAATCCATACCTACTAATATAGTCAGGGGAACTGGTCATCTCTTAGCTGCCACGGCGTATTTTAATTTTTGAATTGATTTTTGTGTGTTTTCCATAATGGACGCTCTCAGCGTATAATATATTTCTGCATCGTTCTCACGCGGTTGATTTCAACATAAATGATGTAATCAAATATTTGTAAATATAAAAAAAAAAAGAAAAAACCAAATCAAATATTTGTCAATATTTGTTTTTTGTTTGTGGTTTGTGCTTAAAAATTTAAAAGAGTGTCCATGGAGTTTCTTGCCCGTTCTTCTCCATAGGTACCTACTCTTTGGAATGGGCGACTAGCTTCATCTTATTGACTGACCGACCTTCTGACAATTCAAAAGTGCCTGTAACTGGTTTATTTGAAATAAATGATTTAATTTGATTTGAATATTATAAATGCGAAAGTAACTCTGTCTGTCTGTCGGTCTGTCTGTCTGTCTGTCTGTCTGTCTGTTACGCTTTCCCGCTTAAACCTCTCAACCGATTTTGATGAAATTTGGTACAGACAATCTTTATACCCTAAGAAAAGACATAGGCTACCTTTGAACCCGAAAAAATTTGACATTCCCGAGGGAAATCTAAAAAGCGCGATATAACCGAACTCCACGCGGGCGAAGCCACGGGCGGTAAGCTAGTAAAAGATAAAAATTAAAGTTACTATACCGTGTTTGGTATTTCACGAAATATCTGTAGGAGTACTTTCGGGAATTAGGAGTTTTGGGTTTATGAATAGTAGATTTATCTTGAATATACATAAACCTGAAATACTTTTAATTTCTACCTTAATTTATTTTCTTTCTTTCTTTCATAAATTTCCAGTTTTAGCTGACCTAACATTGTGTAGGTCTTTCGTGTAATCAAAAGGCAATTTAAATTGGTAATGTATAGCTTGTTGTGTAGCCACGCTTACTAACTGTCAATGTTCTTAAACCCCAAAATAATTGTAATAAAATTTAATTCTAAAATACAGATAAAAATTTCGGCCTCACACCTAATCTGTCCAAACTTTTCTACATGACTCACTGATTTTAATTGTCTGTCCGTGATAACTGTCCTATTTATTTCAATTCTGGGCACGTTTCTGGATGACAGCGACTCGAACTAATATTTTAACGCCTGGTTGTTCTTTTGTTTCTTGTTCATTTGTATAACTAATTAGTAAGTGACTATGGGTCAATTGAATAATCAAATAACTTATTTTTTTATAATTATAAACTAGTGCTTGACTGCAATCCCGCCTGATGGTAAGCAATGATACAATCGTTGATGGTAAAGCGCAGAAGTTTATTAAGCCTAAGCCTATTCACTTAAAAATCTTAGTGAGTAGAAAGGAAGACGGCAGTTGAGCGAGGTGATGCAATGTTAAACCCAACAACACGACCAACGCTGCTGCACCAGAGGGAGATTAATCTGGACACCCTCAACGATCAAACTACCGACACAATAACATTTGGCGCATCGTACCCGGCACACATCGCAATACAACTGCTCAGACCCGTCCTCCGTACGGCTTCACCAGACATCATGCCGGAACCCGACGAATCACTTGGCGGCAAGACTTTGTCTGGTGGGTGGTAACTTCTGCCGGCAGCCGATTTTATGGCCTACCACCGAGAAAAACTTAAATTCGAAGAACAAATAAGACAATTTCACATATGTATATCAATCTATTCAAAAGATCATCATCATCATCATCATCATCATCTCAGCGTTAATCCCCCAGGAAACCTCGCAGAACATGTATGAACTCCCTTAATTACTAATCAAAGTATAAACGGGAACTTATACAGGATCATTTGCGTCTATTTGACCTACACACACAAATACCTCAATGTTTCATGAAGGTAGATGTGCTTTTGTAGTTTGTAAGACAAAACAGCCAGGGATGATTCGACTGCACTTGCACTTGGTGAGAAAAAAATTTACTTTTTATTTTTTATAATTATTTCATAATTTTTCATCATCATTACATCACAATCTCACTGTGAAGAGTTCACAGTCAGATTGACACAGAATCCACCGGCAAAGCAGAACTTTGCCGAAATAAGTGCCATCCGTCAATTTAACCCTAAAGAATGGGAAGAAAGAAAAAAAGTGGGAATTAAATAAAGTACCGAAAGGAAGAAAGGAAGTCCATTATCAAGACTTAAGGCTTCTTATCAATAGAACTATCTAACTAACGATGTGAGAAAGTACGTCTTAAGATGTTATCGATAACGAGTTATTGGTAAAAGAAAATTATCTACCCTTTTACTATTCTTTGGAAAAAATACAGGAAGGTAATCTGATGTAGGTAGCTTACTCATAGTATCTTCAATTTAGTTGAGAGTAGAATGCCGTTTGATCCCCGGATTGTTTAAAGCATTTTGAATTTTAGTTTTCAGATATTATTAGTACTGTAGCGGCATCTACAAACGCCACATGGAACAACCCGTCATATTGACGTCACACGAATTCTACATCACGCAATCAGAGTTTACCGGGCAACTAACATACATACAACTTTCCAAAATCAACCGTTGGGCAAGTGCCCGCCAGACATAGCACCCGTCTGGTTGGAAGAGGATCCTCCGACCAGGCGGGTGTTATGTCCCTTTTATATGGAGGATGAGTGAACTTTACTCCCTGTTTCTCATGTCTCCACAGTACCAATCCACATAAGATGAAGTCTAAAAACGGCACCAAAAAACCGTTGTCCGTAAATTGAACTTTCTTGTGTATGAATTAAAGTCTTTTTCCCATTTATTCATTTTTGTTTACACTTTTGGCAATTAAATTGCGTACGCAGGATACTTCGAACTGTCCTTTACCGGAGTATGGGGATAATTTTGTGTGTGTCGTATTTCCATAAGTGCCTAAATAATTAGGTGGTTTCTCTGACCGTATCGGCTCATATAACTCAATTTGGCTTCACTACCCTAATCCTTATTATGTTACCTAGTTGGTGTCGGTTGCCAATCTAACCGAATGCTGATCTGGATGGTGTGTACTGACTGTTAATCAAGTTAATGCATGTAATGACTGACAAGATATTCGTTTGACAAGTTAGGCTGATAGTCTAATGTGATTTGATGCCTGTGACATCATAGCTGGTACGGGGTCCCGTAGACTTATACTAATGGACATGGCGTACGCGTATCATCATCATCAATATCAACCTTTTTATCGTCCCACTGCTAAGCACAGGTCTCCTCTCATACAGAGAAGGATTGAGTGTTATCACCACGCTTGTTCAATGCGGGTTGACGATTTCAGACTTCCAGGTTTCCTGAAGATGTTTTTCTTCACCTTCAGTCATTGGTGTCCAAGATATACTTAGAAAGTACATATTGCTTTAGAAAAGTTACATTGGTACTTGCCTGACCTGGAATCGAATCCGCGCACTCATACTTGAGAGGCTGGTGTTTTAACCACTAGGCCACCACGACTGTAATGCGTGTATTTATTTATTTATTCTTTTGCACACATGACATGTACAGAGGCGGACTTAATGCCTTAGGCAATGCTTGGCTATGGCTTAATGCTTGTAAAGATAAAGATAAAGATAAAGATAAAGATAAAGATAAAGATAAAGATAAAGATAAAGATAAAGATAACTTTATTTGTCAAACATGTGTGTGCATACAATTAATTAAGCATGCAGGATGTCACAATATAATTTTTTCGTCCAAACATATTTCACCCTTAAGGCGTACAAATTTGTGAAATATACAATTTTAAAATTACAAAATAAAACAAATACAAAATAAAAACGAATAAACATCAATGTCAAAAAATATTAATTCTAAACTGTTACAAAATATAAGGGTTAATCATTACAAATGTCAAATAGTGTTAAAAAATAATTAATTATAAACTGTCACAAAATATATGGGTTAATAAATACAAATGTCAAATAGTGTCATTCAAAAAGTCATTCACATTGTAATAACACTTGTCTGTTAATAAACTTCGAATTTTCTTTTTAAACATATTTACCGGTAATGCTTTACATGACTGTGGTATTTTATTATAAATTTTAGGGGCCATACAGAAAACGCTTTTTCCCATAAATACCGTCTTTGACGCATGCAAACACAGTTGACTATTGTCACGTCTGTTACGGGGGAAGGTGTCAGCTAGTCGTGGAAATAAAACCTGATTTATTCTAACAAATGTCGCAACTTCAAATATATACAAAGATGGTAATGTTAATATCTTGTGTTTTTTAAATAGTGGCATACAGCTGTCAGTCGATTTCAAGTTGAACATAGCACGAATGCATCTCTTTTGGGCTTTAAACGCTATTTCTTTATCTGTAGAGTTCCCCCAAAATATAATACCGTAGCGCAATAACGATCCTACTATACCATGATACGCTGTTACTAAAGCATCTGTGTTTAACTCTGGGGCTAGTTTGTATAAGGCGTACGCAGATGAACTAAGCCGTTTAGTTATGTATTCGATATGTGCCTTCCAGTTCAATTTAGAGTCAATAATAATTCCTAAAAATTTTGTGGCGTCGACTTTATTAAGTACAGTATCCTTGTACATTGCATTAGGAACAAATACAGACTGAGTCCGTTGTTTAAAGTGCATAATATTAGTCTTGTCCAGATTTATTTTTAGGTTGTTCCTATTTAACCATGCTACTATTGCTGTCAAAGATTCATTTATGTCACTTTCATATGAGTCTTTATTTTTACATGCTATAGTCATAGTACTATCGTCGGCAAAAAGAGTCATGGGGTGGTCAATCGCCCTAGGCATGTCATTTATATATATTAAGAATAACAGAGATCCGAGTACGCTACCCTGAGGAACACCGTATGTTGGTGTTCGTTCGCTTGACACGTAAATTTTCTGTTTCTTTGTCTTAATATTAATTCTTTCAATTTCAGTGTATTGTTTTCTATTAGTGAGGTATGACTGAATAAGTTGTAGTATGTTTCCCCTTATACCGTAGGCTTCTAACTTCTGTAATAAGATGCAATGGTCAACGTAGTCAAAAGCTTGTGTCATATCGCAGTATGTAGCACACACTGGGATTCTCCTGTCCATATTTATCACAATGGTATGTAAAAAGTCATAAATGGCTATACTGGTTGACATGTTCTGTCTAAAACCTTTTTGCTGCTCACTAAAGATATTTTTCTTTTCTAGGTATGAGTACAGCTCTTTATAAATGTATTTTTCAAAAATTTTTGACATTATAGGAATTAAGGCAATTGGTCTATAGTTAGCCATGTCTTCCTTAGAATTTTTTTTAAACAATGGTTTGACTCTTGAGATTTTTAAGGAATCTGGATATACCCCTGAGCCAATACACAGATTTATTAGATAGCTTAAGTGGGTACAAATGTATTCAGAAACATACTTTACAACCTTTGTCGAAATACCATCATAACCGGTACTATTTGTGTTATTTAAAGAATTAATTATGTTTAATATGTTAACAGGTACACTGGGAGCTATGAATATTGAGTTATTCTGTTTTAAAATATTCGCTGTTACATTGTATCCCGATCCTTGACATGGTTGAATTTTATCAACGAAAAAATTGTTAAACGCATTAGCTATTATTAGAGGGTCATTTATGGTTTTGCCGTCGACATTTATATAGCTAATAAATTCTTTAGGTAAACAAGGTTTAGATTTATTTATTATGTTCCATGTTATTTTAGATTTATTTGATGCAGTTTTAATTGAGTAATTGTTTTGAGCATATCGAGTCAATCTCATAATTTTTTTAAGTCTTTTTGTGTAATTCTTAAAAATGATTTTATTTGTCATATTTGGATTTAATCTATAATGCCAGAGCAATTGACGTTTCTTTTTGCTGCATATTTGAATGCCACGTGAGATCCATTTAGATTTTTTAATTACATTAATAGTTATCAGTTTATTTGGAAAACAAAGGTCATAAAATAGTTTAAAATTGTCAATAAATATATCAAACGCTATATTTGGATCTTCAGTTCTATATATTTCCGAAAAAGTCAAATGTTTTATGCAGTCCTTAAATTTAATCATATTATCTAGACTAAAGTCACGTCTTATTATGCGCCAATATTTTAGCATACAAGTATTTTTAACCGGGCATTTTATTATTTGCGCTGTGTGGTCTGAGAGAGCAAATTCAATGACTTCAGTTTTACATTTTGATTTAAAATTATGTGCAAAATTGTCAATGCAAGTTTGACTCTGTATTCTTGTTGGCTGCTTTATAGTTAACTTAAGATTGAAGTTTAGTAACAGACATTCAAAATCCAAAACGACCTTATTTTTCTTCATTATATCAATATTAAAATCTCCCGCCATTATAATATGCTCATATTTCTTTTTACATGTTTTTTGTAATATTTTTTCTATTTTTTCATAGAAAACAATTAAGTTGTTTTGTTTCGGAACTCTGTAGACACATAAAATAAGTAGTTTGTATTGTATTAGTTCCACACCGCAACATTAAACTACACCAGTTATAGATTCCTCAGCTATATGTGGAACTTCTCTCCATTGATGCCCATTTCCAACCAAGATACAAACCCCACCTCGCTTACTTTTGTCCCTACAGAAATATGATGCTAAAACATAGTTGGGGATATTTAAACAGTTTTCGTACCCTGACATCATGAAATGTTCTGTCACACACAGTACATCAACATTAATGTCCCTTTCTGACAATTCTTGTAGGCAAACGTTTAGATCATTGACTTTATTTAATAGTCCCGCTATGTTTTGATGCATTATGTAAAGGCTTTTAGTTACGAAAAAACTGCTTTTCTGTTTCTAATACGTGTGTTGGCTTGTGGCACGTTAATGTTATCAAGTTATGATTCACAGTGTTATTATTATAAATATTGGCACATTTAATGTCATTAATTAACTCTATGAGCTTAACAAAAATAGAATGAAACCCAAAATTATTCATGTGACCTGACTGCCTGAAGAATGTATTATAATCGTAGGCGACACTTGCATTTGAGTCCAATACATGAGCATATTTGTGAATCCAGATATCTTGACATAAGGAATAGTTAAAATTCATCACTCGCCAGTTATACATATTTGCATTCATGTTATATTTATATGTGGGTAGACAGATAATAATATTAGTATGACTTATTTCACTAAGAGTTTTCCTTATGTCCAATATGAGTTCAGAGTAATTTTTAGCTATTTTAAAGTCTTGTTCACCAATTAAAATCACACAGTAGTCACTCATCGTGTAATCCTTTAGTTTTTTGTTTAACCCGTTCAGGAGGTCACATGTGGCTCCATCTGTTGTTAGAAAGTGACAAAAATTGTAGTGTTCCTTGATAGTTTTTTCTGCTATAGATAATATCCTGTTTTGTTTGTTAGCACTCAGAATACACAATTTGTTTTGTTGGTTTTGCTGTTGAAGCCGTGAAGTGAGAATCTCTGTTTGGATATTGGCTCCTAAATCATTCCTTATTTCTTTTATCTCCGAATTATTAGTAATATGAGGTTTTGACCGCTTTTCATTTTTGGAATTATTTAATTGATTTTCTGTGTTGATAGTCACCTCAGTTCTATCCCATTTTAGAAAGTCCGTTTGTGTTTGTTTAGTTTTACACTGCCAGTGGGTTGTTTTTTTTATTGGTGTATTTTGCCTTGATTTAATTGGAGAATTTGCGACTACTTTTTTATACACGTTGTTTTTTCTTAACAAATTTTCATTTTCACGTTTTAGTGTACTATTTTCAACTGATAACAATTCAATTTCTTTATGAGCACTCTCCAACTGTTTTGTAAGATTTTGTATCTCTTCCTTTAATGACTTCTGGTCGTCTTCATCATCAGACATCTCTGGCAAACTATTAGTGGTACACTCCAGTGTATTGGGAATTATAATGTTACTTTCATTCATTATTGACGATTCAGACTGTGTACGTGGCCTAGGACGTCTAAATGTTACATTTAAACTGTCGAAGAAATTCATCTCGGGAATTATTTTGTGCTAAAAATTTAAATAAAGTTTCGCAATATCCGATACCCGCACGCTCTTCCTGTTGCTCCACAGGGAGGGTCTTCTAACTACGTTGTGTTTTTAATTTTATCCTGTAAACCATATGACGTATTGATGTATTGATTTAATTGCTGCTCACTAGATGGCGCTTGTCTAAATTTCTTAGAGGATATTTTTCTAGTAACCCTCTTTTTTTTCTTTTAGGTTTGTTGCACTGTGGATTCGTTACCTGCTGTCATCTGGATTAAGTTCAAAAACCAACGTAAACAAACGACGTTATAAGTTGTTTACTTTTCTTACTTCTCAGTTTTGTGTGCGTCCAATTTGTAAATGTGAATCCAATCTGTGTAACGCTGCTGTGATTGAAATGGGAGTGTTTACTTGCATTGAGTTTTCTGTTTTTATACCGCTGTCATAGATTGTTTTTGTCACTTAACTTATTCGTCTTAATTTATCTTTTAATCTTTCCACCAACATTAGTCACTAATATTTGCACTGTGGTCTATCCGTTAGAGCTAATTTTATCACTGATTTTTGCTTCTTTATATTTTATCTAGCACAATAATACGGAGCTACACTTTGTGTCAGAGAGTTTTTTTTTTTTTTTTTTTTTTTTTTTGTGTATCTGCAGTAATTTTTTGGTTTGAAAAGAGTGAGAGATATGGCCTATGCTTTCGGTCTAGCACTATCTCTTTCCTCATAGATAATTGGTGAGTTTGAGAGATATAAAGATAAACGAAACTTCGTTTCCTCTTTTTCTATCGGAGTGCCACAATTCTCATTTCTAAGGCATGTCCATTAGTATATTCCGATGATTAGAACACGCTGCGATATGTTTTTTATTGTAAATAGCGTTTTAAGTGTCGTATTATCATGCTGTAATATAAGCCTTTTGGCTTCGTACAGGACTTTCATTGGCTATTATTTCTAATGGTGAAAATTCTCAAGAATATTTAGTTATTTTGTTATTAATATTTTTATGTGGATATGGACGGACCATACTGACGCTTTGTGTACCACGTGATTTGTGTGTAAAATTAACATTAAAAAAATGAAATTATAAAAATAAACTTTGTTTTTATTCTATAGGTACTCTTTTTATTAGGGTTCCGTAGCCAAATGGTAAAAAACGGAGCCCTTGTAGATTCGTCATGTCTGTCTGTCCGTCTGTCCGTCCGTATGTCACAGCCATTTTTTTTCCGAAACTATAAGAGCATAGAATAAAGAGAGGGAAGTAGGTTATCTTCATACAAACGGACCGCGCGCGGCTTGTATGTGTGCGCCATCGTATCTATGCGTCGTCGCACGCACACCTAAACACAATATTAGAGTGCTATCAGTGCGCTAGTCGCGGCTAGCACCGAACGAGGTTCGCGCGTCACGGCTTTTCGGCACATTCGCTAAATCACAGATTACAGAATACTACGTAGCTAAATTAAAGAACAATATGTGTTTATCGCAGGAGAACGTATTGCTGTGTGTTTGGGTGTCTTAATAATTCATCAATTTCAGAATTGTCTCTGTTCAGATTACCTAATGAGCAGGAAAGGTAAGCAAGTCACTTATTATTTTAGCATTATAATTTTTACTTGATGATGATCTACCTAGGAACTCACTTATTTCTTGCTGTAAGTATTAGTTTTCTATCAAGTAGGGGAAGTAGGTAGGCCTGTTTTCGTACTAGAATTTTATAAAATTATTATTCACACTAATCAATGATTAAAGGTACTTTTGATCTGTCAGTTGATTTGCCGCTAGCCCTACTGCTTTGTTTACATTTAGTTATGCCGATTTCTCAGTACCCATTGTAGGTAGGTATAGTAACTACCTACTTACAGTTATAAAATCGTTATTAAAAATAAGTAAGTATCTAATTGACTATTTGTGAATCAGATAAATAAAGTTCAGATCTTAACAACATAAATGATTAGTCAAAGAGGCAGTTGTTAGTATTTTTATGTGTTTTACGATTTTTAGGGTTCCGAAGCTAAACAGCAAAAAACGGAACCTTTATAAATTCGTTCTGTCTGTCGGTCTGTCTGTCTGTCCGTCCGTCCGTCCGTCTGTCCGTCCGTCCGTCCGTCTGTCTGTCTGTCTGACTATCTGTCTGACTGTCTGTCCGTGTGTCACAGCCATTTTATTCCGAAACTATTAGAACTACACTGTTGAAACTTAGTAGGTAGATGAATTAAAAATAAAAATAAATATGGTCCTTTATGTGTACAAAACTACTAATAAATCACTAAATAAATGATGGAAAAAACTGACCAGTACTAAATACTAAACAAATAATTTAAATATAAGCTTTTAGTCTATAAATATTTGTTAGCGGTTTCGGTGACAACCGAATCCGACGAAGCGCGAACAGTCGTCAACTTTTCGACCTTTGCCAATTTATAGACACTGAATTAAAATTTAGCTAAACGTGACAACCCTAAGACAGTAGGCAATTAAATCGCGGATTGGGTCGGAGATAACCTACTTCCCTCTCTTTATTCTATGGCTATACTGTTGAAACTTGGTAGGTAGATGTATTCTGTAAACCACATTAAGATTTTTATGCAAAAATAAAAAATAATAATAAATATTGGGGGTTCCCCATATTTACAAAAAAAAAAAATAAATAAAATAAAATTATTTCATCCAAACATTGTATCGTACATAAATTGAGGCAGCTCCAGTAAGTTACAATAGTACTTGTGTCGGAGCTGTCTCGCTCTTCCCTTATGTGCTATTTTTACAATGGACGTGATGAAGCTAAATATTACAGAAAATGAAATTAAAAACAAAATACGAAAAAAATAAAAATAATAATAAAAAAAATAATAATAAGTAAGCAGCTCTAGATGCGTAAAGAATGCATAATGTATTCGTGGCGGTGTACGAGTATATGTAGTGTGTGGCGAGTGTGCGTGTGTGGTTTGTGTGAGTGTGTGGTGTGAGGTGAGTTTTGTTAAGATATCCAGCATGTTACCTCACCCTGATCAGAAGGTTTTCTGATCTGAACTGAAACTCAATTTTTTTTTTTTTTTCATCAAACCCATACGTGTGGGGTATCTATAGATAGGTCTTCAAAAATAATATCGAGGTTTCTAAACCAAATACTTTGCGTGACAAACGTTCCAAAGTGGAAAAAAGGTCTCTCGCACTTGGCAGGTTTTTCTATACATACCGACACTGCGAGAAAGAAACTTTACCGTAGGTACTAAACTGTGTTTTTTAGTTACTGTCATAAATGGCATCTACACATCAACTTTAGTAGGTATGTGCAAAAAATATCCAAGCCGCAAAAAGTTCAGGGAGATACCCATTATTTAAAAGGAAATTAAAAATACTACTGCCATGTTATTGTAATGTATTAATTTCACTTCAACCCCTATTTTCTCAAAAGCAAGTTTTTGGGGTCTGGATCCCAAAAACTACGCCCGCATACGTACAACGTACGTTTGCATTACTATTATATTACTACGTTCAATTTATTTAAGCTTTTACCAGCCGATAGATTCTTTAAAAACTTCAGCATGAAAAGGCGGATCAAAAGAAAATACCTCGGTCCTAGCAATCTGAATATTATCGTCTGATTTCGCTACAATCCTTAACAGAACTCTTTATTTGCGTTTAAAGATAAGAACTCCAATTACACACTGTACGATGTATACAACTATGGCAAGATCCAAGGAGGCAGTTTGGTCGTACATAAGGTTGGGCCTTGGAGTCCTACTGATGGCCTTCATGTGGATATAAATCTAAATGGATACAAGTACTATCAACGATGGGATTTCCAGAATATAACAATGAGGATGATTTTGGTTGTAAGTACCTTTTTTTTCGTTTGGGAAGTCATCGAATGGCTCCCGCTCTGAGTGGAGCTGAAAGGCGTGTCAGACATATTATACTGACTAAAACTAACGCGTGCTCCTTCACCTACCTATGTGCACGGCATCTCTTTCAAACAACCTGCGACTCTGGCAGGCATCGGTCCTCGTGGACTCCGTCACGATGTGCTGACATATCTATGGTGCACGAATGGAATACAAAGAGTGAACCCGGGCCTGGTTCTTACCGGGTAGCGAGCTGCCTGATTGTAAGTACCTTCACTTATATTCTTGGGCTGAATATTATTACAGATAGTAGTATCCTTAAATGCATCCATTAAGCTATGCTGAGTTACCTCTCACAAATCAACTCAAGCCGTCAATACATCAACGGCAGCCGCCGAAATGCGTTGACGACAGCTATCTACACTCATCGATGGCTGCAGAAGCTACAGTTGACCTATGCCGCTCGTCTGTACGAAGGATACGCCATTGACTACTGCGTTTACGTCCTCTCAATTTTATTATATTTCAGGTTCAGTCTATCCCAAAAGCATTCGATCCAGAATCGTTAACAGGTCTAGAAGCAGTTCCTGGTGTAGCAATGATAACGCAAGCATCTGCAGCTGTTCTCTATGTTGTTGCTAAAATGCATAATTTTAGGTAAATTAATAATTTATGTTTAACTGCTCAATCCTCTACTAATATTATAAACGTGTAGTAGTATACAGTATGTTAACTAACAGAGGGCGTTCCCGTTAACCCGAAATAGTATAGCATACATACATGCTAAAAAAAATATTTCCACTCGAAAACAAAATGTTTTAAAATTTTTTCCAATTAGAAAATATTCAATAAAAATTTTAAATTGACATGTAAAAGAAACACACTGTACACGCGAACATGAAAGACGGCAACGTCGCAATTTATTTATACATGACGACTACTATTTTGATTTAAAACAGGAGGTTTCAAATTTATTTCCAATTAGAATTTTTTTTTATTCGGATTTTTTTATGCTTATTTTTCTATGCTGATATTTTTATTTTAATCTATTAATGGTATATATTAACGAGTTTAAGGGAACGCCCTCTGTTATTTAACATACTGTATATGTAGATGTTTTTGTTACTCTCCCACAAAAAAACTACTAAACGGATTTCGATGAAATTTGACATACCGTAGTTGATACTAGATCGAAACTTATGCGGGTGAAATTTCCTATTATTTTACCGATAATAAACTATTTATGTGTGCCAAATTTCATGCAACTCCCATCCAAATATTTTTTTTCTACCCAATATTTGTATGAGTAACAGACTTTCATACACACATACATACATCATCACAAATTTCCAAATTTATAATAGTATAGGACTAGTAGAATAGGATTTACAATTTCAGTAGGATTTATTTGCTAATAATTGACGAAGAATCTCAGCGAAAGGGGATTCAAAATCATGTACTGAATGTAGGTATGGTAAATTTTTAGATGCCCATCTGTATAGAACATACAAATAAAATATCAAAAATGTTATACCACAATTATTTTTTAGTATTATAGCTCAGAAATAATTCATTTGAAAGAATGCTGTGGTCATCCTTTGCTCTTAATTCTAAATATCAGTAAGAATTTCTGTTTTTGTGACTGTTAAATTATTAACGTTCGTCTTTAATGCTCACTGCAATATTTCACAGGTTCTCTCCAACCATTACTGACAGATGGATTGGGACATACGAGAGAAACAGCTCGAGGGTACTTTTTTACATGCTTTTTATTAGCTTCACTTGTATGTTTGCTCGTTTGTTTGTTTGTCTGTCTCTAACTCTTTGGGCTACGAGTGATCGGCCCATTACTGTAAAATGTCCCACCGTTTTCAATACGTTCGTTCGTTTTTTTTAAAAAAAGAATATCGAACTAAAAAGTTGAAAATAAACAGAGTTTAAAAACTAAAAAACATGCTTTTAAAGAATATCAAACTAAAAAGTTAAAAATAATTTTTAAAAAAGCGTGATGCGCTTAATATACAAAAATTATGACACAAAGCGCCTCACGCTTTTTTTTTAATTATTATTAACTTTGTAATTTGATATTCTTTAAAAGCATGTTTTTTTTTTTAGGCTTTTAATAAAACTTTTTCTTTCTTTTAATGATTAAAGTTGATAACGAATTATTGTATATAGGGGGTTTTGGGGAAATAACACGACTTCACTGAATGCTGTATATGGTCGACTGGCGAACCGTTTATTGGAAGACAGCGATTGATACACGCGCAATGTTGAGGGTACAATGTTGACACATTTTCTTACACTACCTACTTACAACATACATTACACCCTACCACTTATTCTAAACTGCTCTTATACAACTAATTTACAATTAGATACATTATTCATGGCTGGTACCTTATGACCGGTTTTCTTACACGTTTGCTTCGGGTCTCGGATCCTGTTGCTGGTGGTGGTGGTGGTATCAGTGGACTTACTTCACTATCAGGTTCGCCAACGTCAGTTGGGAGTGGACAAGTTAACATAGACCGTGGAGACTTTCTCCAAATCTGATCTATATGTCTTTTTAAAGGTGGACCATTCTCCCTACTAACCAAGTAATAACGAGATCCTAAGTTCCTGTCAATTTTACCTCTAATCCACTTATCCTCCCCTCCAAAACCTCGTACCCATACGTCATCTCCTATCTCTAACACACGCATTATACCACCCGCCCTTTTGACCTGTTTCTGTTGAGCCTCTTCTACTTTTTGTTTCACGCCTTGTACCTTATTGCCAATGTTCAACAGATCTAGGCGAGACCTTAATGTTCTATGCTGCAGTAACTTCGCAGGTGACTCTCCTGTTGTACCATGCACGGTGTTCCTATACATAAATAGGTACGACTTCAATGCCGTATCAACCTCTATACCGTCCCTAAAAGCCTTTTTTAATGCATTTTTACAAATTTTAACGGCATTCTCTGCAGCTCCATTCGATGCAGGGTGATAAACAGGCGTAAAAATATGTTTAATACCGTTAACACGCATAAATTCTGCTACTTCAACACCGGTAAAAGGAGGTCCGTTGTCCGATACTATCTCTTTTGGTAACCCAAACCGAGCTAATACATCCCTTAATACCTTAAGAACTTCCTTCCCGGTCGTTCTTTTCATTTCAAAAGCTTCGATCCATTTAGTCGACGAATCCACTATGATAAAGAACGTCCTTCCCTGAAAAGGGCCTAGGAAATCCACGTGTAACCTACTCCACGGCTCTGAGATATAGGGCCAGGGTTGAGGGGGTGCTTTCGGTGGGGCTGGAGCTTCCAACCGACATGTATTGCATTCCTGACATACGCGTTCAATGTCTGCATCGATACCAGGCCACCAAACGTAACTACGAGCCATTGATTTCATTTTAACAATGCCCATGTGGCTGATATGTAACTCTTTTAATATAATACTTCGCAATTCCGTTGGTATCACAACTCTATAGCCCCACATAACACAACCCGATTCGACGTACAACTCATTCCTTCTAACAAAATAAGCTTGTAGCTCCGCATCGGGACAAGAGCTAGGCCAACCTGACCTTATATATAACATTACTTTTCTCAAAACACTATCCGTATTCCCCAGCTTACTGACATCTTCACTGGTTATCGGTAAAAAATTCTGTACGAAATTTATATACGTGACTTCGTTCTGTTCTTTGTTCCTTGTACCCACTGGCAACCTAGATAACGCATCTGCACCATTTCTATCGGTAGGTACGTATTGAATTTGATACTGATAACCCGAGAGGACTACCGCCCACCTTTGTAGCCTACTTGCTGCCATCGTTGGAATGCCCGTTTTATCCCCAAAAATAGAAACAAGTGGTTTGTGGTCCGTTTTTAGAACAAACTCTCGCCCGTATAAGTACTGATGGAACTTCCTTACTCCAAAAATAATAGCAAGCGCCTCCCTTTGAATCTGCGAGTAGTTTGCTTCCGATGCGTTTAAAACTCGCGACGCGTAAGCAATCGGGCGCTCGGTTCCATCGGGCAACACATGAGCTATGACTGCTCCCACCCCCTGCGCACTCGCATCCGTCGTCAGTGTTACCGGCATACGCGGATCATAATGCGCGAGCACCTCGCTAGAAGACAACAGATTTTTAATGCTGTTGAAAACTTCCGTACACTCTTTTGTCCAAACAAACTTATTATCTTTCCTTAGTAACTCGTAAAGGGGGGTTAGCCTCATACTAATATTCCTAACAAACTTGGCGTAGTACATAACCTTACCCAAGAATGATCTAAGTTCAGATACATTGGACGGTGTAGGTACCTTTTTTATAGCTTCTACTTTACCTGGGCATGTCTTAACTCCATCTTTACTAATTATGAACCCTAAATAAGATACCTCATCCGCAAAAAACGTACATTTCTCTTTCTTAACCTTTAACCCGTACCGCTGTAATCTATCAAAAACTTTAAACAAAGTATCCATATGTTCTGCCTCGTCCCGGCCTGTCAAAATGACGTCATCAAGAAAAACTCCTACCCTAGGCATACCTTCAAATATTTGTTCTATTTTTCTTTGAAATATCCCCGGACTTGATGACAAACCATATATCAAACGATTGTATTTATATAATCCCCGGTGTGTATTAATTACTGTATATAATTTCGATTGTTCATCCAGACAAAATTGTGCGTATGCTTGAGATAAATCAATTTTTGTATATTTATGCCCCGAATGTAATTTACTTAATAAATCATCTATTCTAGGTAGGGGGAAAACGGTCAACCTCTAAACATTTATTTAAGGTAAGTTTATAGTCACCGCACAATCGTAGCGAGCCGTCTTTCTTAATGACTGGTACGACCGGGGTCGCCCAGTCAGATGTCTCGACAGGTGTGATGATACCGTCCCTCTCCAGCTGATCCAGCGCTTGCTCCACACGCTCCCGCAGCGCGTACGCGAGTGGTCGCGCTCGCAAATATATCGGCCTTGCGTCAGGCCGTACACGCAAACTCACCTCACCACCAGTAAAACACCCGAGACCGTCAGAAAACACCTCAGAGTATCTGCAACGCAATTCATCAATATTAAAAACTTTAGTACTAGTCATATTATTTATACATTGTTGATTGAGTTTATCAATAACTTCTAACTTTATTTTTAAATCGTATAACCATTCTCGACCCAATAACGGTTCTTTACCGTGGTCTATTACAAATAAATCTAACTCTTTGCAAGTATCACCAAACCGTACATAGGGTTTAATTTTGCCCCGTGGATACACCTTTTCGCCGGTATAATAGTTAAGTACTAAGTTGGATGTAATTAAAGGCAGGGTACTTAAATTTTTTTTATAAAACTCGTAACTTATACAAGAAATCCTACTACCTGTATCTACCTCCATACAAATATTTTTTTTATCTATTGAGACTTCAATATAATATGGTTTATATTTCACCGAATTATCTAATTGAAGTACATTTAAATTTACCTGTTCTAGGTTATCGAAATAATAATTGTTACCAGCTGACTCCTTCCCCTCGCCCCTCACTTGTGTCCACATAAGGTCTCTGTCCTTTTTCAGTCTAGGACACATCTTCTTTAAATGACCTTCCAGATTACACACACGGCACGTATATCTACTAAAACGGCACATACTCGTATCGTGGTATGCTCCACAAGCGACACACGGACTTGCCGCTGGTTGCGGTCGCCTCGACTCGGCCGGCGCCGCTCGTGCACCGCGCTGACTCACCGCTGGCACGCACTTGGTGTCCTGCCGCGGGTTATGTTCCGCTGACCGACGGCCGCGAGCCCCTGACCGTCTGCTGCCTCGCCCGGCCGCGCCAACATAGTGCGTCGCTGCTGACCCTTGCGCCGCATCTGTGACGTCACTGCATTGACCGCGGTCCCGAGCCCGAGGTTCTACCATCGCCGCGTCAGACTCCGCGGTCTCCATCGCCACGGCCCACTGGAGCGCCTTACTGAACGTCGGTACCTCTCCCTCGAACAAGCGTTGCCGAATGACGTCATTTTCTATACCGCAAACAAATTGATCCCTGAGATTATTATCCAGAGCTTCCCCAAAATCACAGAACTTCGTCAACTTTTTCAGCACAGCTACATAAGTTGCGATATTCTCCCCTTTCCACTGTTTCCTTTGTCTGAATTTAAATCTCTCGGCCAGTACATTTGGTTTCGGTTGAAGATGACTTTGCAGTGTTGTAACAATCTCATCAAATGTTAATGTAGAAGGCTTCTTCGGCGTACATAATGTGACTAATAATTCGTAACACGCACTTCCCATGGCCGTTATCAATGTTGGCACTTTTAAATTCACTTTAACATCATTCACTATAAAGTACTGCTCCAACCGCTCAATGTATAAAGTCCAATTATCTGTTTCGACGTCAAAAACTTCCAATTTTCCCAAAGACATCCTGTATTAAACGCAGTATAACACGCTATGGTCCAACTCGTCGCCAAATATTGTATATAGGGGGTTTTGGGGAAATAACACGACTTCACTGAATGCTGTATATGGTCGACTGGCGAACCGTTTATTGGAAGAGAACGATTGATACACGCGCAATGTTGAGGGTACAATGTTGACACATTTTCTTACACTACCTACTTACAACATACATTACACGAATGTGTTGTGTTCTTTTTGTCGAACTAGCGAAAATATGTAGGTACTTACTTGGGCCAAACGTTGACCCTTGAGAGACACTTTGTAATAAAAGAAAAAGAATGAAAGGAAGATTTTAATATAGATACTTTTTATTTTTGTATTTTCTAGATGTGTACAAAATAAAAAAAAAAATCATTGTTTAAATAAATTTCAGGTGGTTACTAACACTTTATACTTTCGGGAGCAAGATCTTTCACCAATAATTCGACCCCTCAAAAGTGTTCAAGAAAAGAATGATATTTTGAATACTCCTCTGACAGCTATAGAGTAAGAAATATTTTTTATTTATTTCGTCATCATCATATCATCATCATCATCATCAACCTTTATTTATCGTCCCACTGCTGGGCACAGGTCTCCTCTCATACAGAGAACGATTGAGCGTAATCACCACGCTTGCTCAATGCGGGTTGGCGATTTCAGACTTAAAGTCCAGGTTTCCTCAAGATGTTTTCCTTCACCTTCAGTCATTAGTGTCCAAGATATACTTAGAAAGTACATATACTTCAGAAAAGTTACATTGGTACTTGCCTGACCGGGAATCGAACCCATGCACTAATACTTGAGAGGCTGGTGTTTTAACCGCTAAGCCACCACGACATCGCATCCATGACATTTATATATTTAACATTTATATATTTAGAATAGTACCAACCCATATCTTCCCATGGGTGTCGTAAGAGGCGACTAAGGAAACTGTCACCAGGGAAGCGGGCAGTAGCGCTTCTTCTGTGGAATAACAAATTACTGAGATCCCCAACCCGCCTGCCAAGCGTGGGGATTATGGCAAACCTCCCCAACGTAATGAAAGTCTTGGGGGAGGCCTGTGTCCAGCAGTGTAAGAAAAAGTAAGTACACTGATAACAAACACCAGGGAGAAAAAACAGCATTGACAAAAAAAAATTATGAAATTCAAATTCATGATTATGTCTGGACATTAAAAGTGATCCTGTATTTGTTTCGGCCTTTTTTCTCAGAGTTGTCAGATAGGAAACGCCTACCTCACTTAGTTTAAAACAAAATATGTTTAACGCAAAAAGTGCTTGAGCAAACCTACGTACAGAAAATAAATCTTTTTTAGCTCTTATATTCACCAGCGTGAATCTCTTCCAGAGAATATTGGCGAAATGATTAATTTTAACGAGAAGCTGTTCAGTGGAGTTCTCTTAACTTGCCGGATCTTCTGCGAATTTTATTATATAAAATTTTATGCGGGAAACTTACAGCTAACATACACACTGTTCTTAAAAATATGCATTTGAAGGATAAGTTTAGCTATAACATAAATTAAGAAACAAAGTAATATAATCAATATCAAAATTCATTTATTCAAATTAGACTGAGTATCAGCTCTTTTTGAACGTCTACGTTACATAAGACAATCCCCAAAACGCCTGCTGTTTGCCACTTTCTAGTGCTTCTGCTAGGAGGCAGAAGTGGCGGAACAAACACCCCAGACGCACAGCTAACTGTTCATTTAAAAACACACAACTTTATACAATGCTATGTATAGTAACTAAAACAAGAAAATATAGAAAATTAAAAAACCATTCAAAATGGTAATGTTATTAAGTAAAATCGATCGATTAATAAATAAACTAAAAATCATTAAGACACAAACACTTACCTATACAGACGACAGCACATCAAGCTACTACAATCTGACAGATTTCTTTATTAGATTTTCAACTTTATCTCTAAAGCATAACGGTCAATGTTGATTGGTAATATCTGATAGTTTGGGTAGCTTGATCTGCTGTTGTCCATACATAAAAGAGCTTTTCACTAACGCAACACTGATATTGAAAACGTCACCAGTCAGTCTTTTAAAACTTCTGCACGCACGGGTTAACTAAAAATTCTGTCTGTAACGTAAACTTACATGCACCAAGCTTAGTTTGCCGTGTCTTTTTTTTTTTTTTTTTTTTGTTTACTTTAATTATTCCTTTTGTATTCTACATGCTAAAGCCTCTTGTATTTGAAGCAGTACACCTACTGAATACTTTGTCGTTCATCAACCATATGTTATCAACTACATAGTCAGACAAAGTCGTGCCGCCAAGCGATTCGTCGTGTTCCGGCATGATGTCTGGTGAAGCCGTACGGAGGACGGGTCTGAGCAGTTGTGTTGCATTGTGTGGCGGGTACGATGCGCCAAATGTTGTTGTATCGGGAGTTTGGTCGTGGAGAGTCTCCAGATCAATCTCCCTCTGGCGCAGCATCGTTGGTCGTGTTGGTCTTGGGTATAACATTGCATCACCTGGCTCAACTGTCGTCATCCTTCCTATTCCCAAGTTTTTTTGAGTGAATAGGCTTAATAAACTAGTGAGCTTTACCATCAACGATTGCGTCACTGCTTACCATCAGGCGGGATTGCAGTCAAGCTAGTTTATAATTATTAAAAAAAAAGACATTGTATAAAACAATGTCGCTTTTTCTTTCCCTATGTCCCTATGTATTATTAAATTTTTAAAACTACGATACGGTTTGGAAGTTTTTTTAATAGATAGAGCGACTAAAGAAGAAGGTTAATGTGTAGAATAACATCCATTAAATTGTACAAAAATACTATTATTTTTGAGGTTTCTAATATGAAGTCGAAATCATCAAATCGAAAAAATTTAATTATAATTTTTTTCTGCGTTTGCAGCGAAACGCAGGCTGAATCTTACGAGATTTATCAAAATAATGTAGTAAATATTGTACAAATTGAATAGGTCTATAGAAAAGTCTATGATGGTATATGTCTATCACTTAAGAATATCCGACTATAACATTTTTTTGTCATTCACTTTTTAGTACAAATACCGGCTAATTTTCGAAACGATTTTAAACAATACAGCATTAATTCTTATCGAATTTAATACCTTAAATACATTGGTCATTTAATATATATTATACAGTATGTTAAATAACAGAGGGCGTTCCCTTAAACTCGTTAATATATATCATTAATAGATTAAAATAAAAATATCAGCATAGAAAAATAAGCATAAAGTAATCCGAATAAAAAAAAATTATAATTGAAAATAAATTTGAAACCTCCTGTTTTAAATCAAAATAGTAGCGTAGTATCATAAATAAATTGCGACCTTGCCGTCTTTCAAGTTCGCGTGTACAGTGTGTTTCTTTTACATGTTTATTGTTTCTTTTTGTTGTTTTAATATTGTCATATTGAAAAAATTATAAAACATTTTGTTTTCGAATGGAAATATTTTTTTTAGCATGTATGTATGCTATACTATTTCGGGTTAACGGGAACGCCCTCTGTTAGTTAACATACTGTATTATATAGATCTATATCGTTCTTTATAGCATTTGATTAAAATGAGCATTTTCGAAGACATTACAAATTTAAAAATTGCAGGGCGTTGTGTTTCGCTATATTTTTAAACAACGTTGAAAGTTTTTCTGTAGTGTATTAAGTATCAGCACTCTTGCGAAGCCGGGGCGGGTTGCTAGTGTTTAGTATACTTTTTTTGTGAGTTTGTAGGGGATAATCTCTGGATCTACCGAACCGTTTTTAAATATTATTTTGCTAACAGAAAGCCACATAATTTGTGTATGTAATAGGCAATGAAAAACGAAAAGACTTTTTCGTTGTACTCCAATTCATCACAACCAACGTAGCGGGCACGGCCCAGCTTTTTTTTACTGCGATTCCGCCTGATTGTAAGCAGTGGTGCAATTGTTGATGGTAAAGCGTACTAGTTTATTAAGAGCCTATTCGCTCTAGCCTTGAAGACACTTAAATTGTAGGCAGACGGGAAGATCGCCTCAGGCAAATTAGGTTGTACCCTAAAAATTAATCTAATGTCCATCAGACAGATTTATAAAAAATATTGAACATGCATTTTTTATTTTTTTCTTTCATTCAAATACTTAGGAATATATGTTGATGTGAAATGTCGCACGACGTCACGCCGTGTTACAAAATATACCACGGAGTGACGTAATTAGCCCCCACTCCGTGGTTTTAATACGCTACATCTCAGCAATTTTTGTTCATTTCGAGAAAATAAAAAATACGGTTCTTAATTTTTTTCATCCATACTAATATTATAAATGCGAAAGTAACTCTGTCTGTCTGTTACGCTTTCCCGCTTAAACCTCTCAACCGATTTTGATGAAATTTGGCACAGACAATCTTTAGACCCTGAGAAAGGACATAGGCTACCTTTTATTGACAAAAATGATATTCCTGAGGGAAGTCTAAAAAGCGCGATATAACCGAATTCCACGCGGGCGAAGCCGCGGGCGGTAAGCTTATTATCTATAAGACAGACTAATTATTTTTTTTATTTTCATACCTTGGAGACATCCCTATTGTTCCAATCTTTCTATATAGGTAGTTTAAAAGTCGAGGCGAAACGCTCCGTCCAGGTCGTAGAGGTGTCTACAACGTAAGGGTGAATATTTGCCGTAGGACAGGTCGTCTGATGATGGAAACAGCCAGTATATAAATAAATAAACATTTTGCAGTGTCTTAATCTATATTCCCTTTATTCATAAACGCTGCTTAAAGTTAATTAGTGCCTGTTTCATCATCATCATCATCAAACTTTTATCGTCCCACTGCTGGGCACAGGTCTCCTCTCATGCAGAGAAGGATTGAGCGTAATCACCACGCTTGCCCAATGCGGGTTGGCGATTTCAGACTTAAAGTCCAGGTTTCCTCAAGATGTTTTCCTTCACCTTCAGTCATTGGTGCCCAAGATATACTTAGAAACTACATATAACTTTAGAAAAGTTATATTGGTACTTGCCTGACCTGATATCGAACCCGCACACTCATACTTGAGAGGCTGGTGTTTTAACCACTAGGCCACCACGACTGTCATAGTCACAGAAGAGATGATGTTGTCATAGTCGTGTTTAATCGTACATTTTTCACGTTTGAACGTCATTTAACTTTAATCATCGTTTATGAATATAACCCTTCGTTTACTTTTGCTATAAATCCAGTATTTTCTATTCCAGAACACGTTACTACTACCGCATACCGACCCAGGGTCCTGGAAAGTTCGAGAACCAATTCTTAATACCGCTAAGTCCAACATCATGGTGGTCTATGATTGCAGTATCAGCATTGTGTGCGGCTCTACTACTTCTATCATCATTGTTAGAAAGACGTCCATCTTCGGTTCAGTACGCAGTGTTCTCCGTTGTTGCTTCTGTTTGCCAGCAATGTACGTTAGTTAACCCTAAAATAATTCTTAGGAATTCATAACCAAAGGTTAAAAGGAAAATTAATTACTAATATTCCAGGGACTGGACTCGAGACTAAAGTATCCGTCTGGCTGTATTATATCAGGCTTTTATCTCATGAACCGTGAGAGCTTAAGTATTGAAATGTTCTATGCTATTTGGGGATCACATACACAATCAGTCTATAATTTTTCCATTCTTGAGACACAGACCTCCTCTCGTTGATAGGGAGGGGGCCGTAATCTACCACGCGGGCCCAGTGCGGGTTGGTAGATGTCATATGTCTTCGAAGTTTTGCCTCTATAACACACGTTTCCTCATTATGTTTTTCTTCACCGTTTTGAGAGCACTGGTGAAGAAATATTTATACAAAGTAAAGCGCCTGACGGGGTTCAAACCTACGACCTATAACTTGTAGCTCGCATAATTTGGGGATCAAACAGATATAATAAAAACCTTAAGTTTACAATTATATTAGCGCTGCAATAGAATCCAGAGATTCCTCAATAAAGAAACAACAATCATGTTTTGACCAAATACATACGTCAGCGTATCACATATGCGCTTGAGTGGCCGAGTGGTAGGGGAATCTAACCCGGTACGCGACGGCCACTGCGCGCTCCCTACTCTACTACTAAGCTTACAGAGGCACTTTGCCATGGGCATTTCATTATTTCTCTCTTATATGTTGATTATGGGTTTTGTTATTTTAATACAGTCCACTCTTTCATAAAGGCCCGACTGAGAACATTCAATATACATCTTATCTTCACGAAGAAGGAAAAAGTGCGTTTATTGAGTTTCGAACTTAAAACGACTTTTTTAAAACTATGAATATAGTAAAAAAGCAAAGCTGATTAGGTTCATGTAGATTAAGAAACTAGATTATAATATTTGAAGGTTGTAATCTATAATTACTAATCTACCTGGGCAAAGATCGTCACTCACTGGACACCTGAGGGAGGACATTGTCTTCGAGCTAGACCAAGGCAAAGATGTTGGCAACTTCGCCCGCGATCGCACGAGTCCGGAAGGTTTAAAAGAAAAAATAGGGGAGGTCTTTGCCCAATACTGGCCAAAAAAAGATAACAAAAAAAAAAGTACAATTCAAGAAGGTTTTTTTTCACATTTCTTGTAGACCTTGACTTCAGCTGGTTTTAATATCATTATAAAATATTGTTCTCCATATTTTACAGTTTTCCAAGACATTGATGATGGTGCCACATACAGAATTTCAACAGGTAATCTTTGCATATCACATACATACGTAACAGTTAACTCTCCAAACGGCTTGTAAAAACCAGCTCTTGGGCCACGGGAATTGTCCTTTCCGTGACCAAAGGGCCGGCTTTTATCTTGACCAGAGGACAATGCCGCCAGTCTCTTGGGCACATTACCAGTCGACAGCGATGCCCAGGAATTGTTCGACACTTTGTTTTAGTATTTTTTTTAAATAATTATAAACTAGTGCTTGACTGTAATCCCGCCTGATGGTAAGCAGTGATGCAATCGTTGATGGTAAAGCGCACTCGTTTATTAAGCCTATTCACTTAGGAATAGGAAGGATGACGGCAGTTGAGCGAGGTGATGCAATGTTAAACCTAAGACACACGACCAAACGATGCTGCGCTAGAGGGAGATTGATCTGGAAACTTTCCACGACCAAACTCCCGATACAACAACATTTGGCGCATCGTACCCGGCACACATCGCAACACAACTGCTCAGACCCGTCCTCCGTACGGCTTCACCAGACACACACACACACACACACACACAGTTTGATTTCTTTTTTTTTTTGTTCAACAACTGTCGAATGCTAGAGATTGACACGATTATTAACAGTTCATTGTATTAAATGCATAGACAGCTCTGCTGCTGAGGAGTTTGTTCCGCCACTTTTTCTTCCCAGCGAAAGCAGTAGGATGTGGCTAAGGGCGGGCGTCTTGGGGTACTTACCATATTATGTAATACTGGTGGCCGCCCGCAACTTTGTTCGCGTTTCTTTTTATGTTCTGCTCCTATTGGTCGCAGCGTGATATAGCCTATATAGCCAACGCAAAAAGAATTTTTCAAATCGGACCAGTAGCTCCTAAGATTAGCGCGTTCAAACAAACGCTTCAGCTTTATTGTATATTAGTATAGATTGAAATTCAAAAAATTCCGACTCTCAGCCTAATTTGAATAAATGACTTTTGATTTTGATTTCAATTCACCGAACTTCTCTACAGTTGAAAATTCAGCCCTTAGTTTAGAAAAAAAAATACAGAAGTTGCCGAAGTCTATTTAGGACATAATAGACCCAAATCTGATAAATTCTGGTCGTCGCTTAATGTAAACCTTTCAGAGCTAACCATTTATTACAATGACTGACACGGGATTAAGAATTCTTTGATAGCGATCAAACCGAGCTTGGTCGAGTTATCAAAGTTGAATTATATTCAAGATTCATGTCAGGTTTCTAATATTGGTGTCTCACTTCAGACACTGTTATTTTAACTTCGACGATATTGCCAATACATAAATGATAATGCCAGACTAATTTTACATATATTCAAATCGGGGGGCGTAGCTACGCCACGGTTTCACCCGCGTAAGTAGTAGTAATATAAAATCAATAGATAAAAACCAATTATCATATCATTTGTAATTAGTGTTGTATTTGTTGTGCATTCTCATATTTTGTCATCATTGTACATAATTTTACTATATATTTTTTGTCACATTATTTTATTATATCCAATGTTAATGAATTAATTCTCAATTATTATTGACTAGATTTAAATCTTATTATTGTATTTTTTTTTGACATCTTATATTCAATTTGTTGTTGTTGTATCTGGTTGTTCACTTCGTAATTTAGAATATTAATTTTCATAACGAAGTTTTATTTTCACGCGAATGTTGTGCACGTCTGTTATTGACACTAACACTAGAATAAGACCTTTGCAATGTTAATTAACCATGTTTGTGTTAGTGTTGTTAATGTGCCTTAAATAAATAAATAAATCATGCCTCACGAATGTATGTATATACGAATTTCTCTCGGTGGTAGGCCATAACATCGGCTGCTGGCAGAAGTTAGCACAAACCAGAAATCTTGCCGCCAAGCGATTCGTCGTGTTCCGGCATGATCTCTGGTGAAGCCGTACGGAGGTCGGGTCTGAGCAGTTGTGTTGCGATGTATGCCGGGCACAATGCGGCAAATGTTGTTGTGGCGGGAGTTTGGACGTGAGGGTTTGGAATTCAATCACCCTCTGACACAGCATCGTTGATCGTGTTGTTGGGTTGCAGCTCAGCTCGCTCAACTGCAGTCTTCCTTTCTATTCACTCAGTTTATTTGAGTGAATAGGCTCTCAATAAACTAGCGCTACCATCAACGATTGCATCACTGCTTACCACCAGACGGAATTGCGGTCAAGCACTAGTTTACATATAATTATATGTATAAATAAAGATTTTTTAGGATGGATATTTGTTACTCTTTCGCGCAAAAACTACTGAAGGGGTTTGTATGAAACTTTGCAAACAGATAGTTTACAACCAAGATTAACACAGGGTTCTTTTCATTCCGATATTCCCATGATTTCGACACTAATGTCAGTGAAACCAAGGGGCGCTGCTAGTATGTTAATATATTTATGCCCGCAACAATATTTACCACTAAACCTATTCTAGCATATAAACTATAAATCCTCAGCCCGCAAGCTCACAATATTGGTGACTGGTCTATTCTGCGTACTGGTATACAACTACTACACCAGTTCCGTTGTCAGCTGGCTGTTGAACGGCCCACCACCTTCTATCAACTCCTTGAAGGAACTGCTGGAGAGTCCATTGGAACTGATTTATGAGGATATTGGGTATACGCGATCATGGTTGCAGGTATGTGGAAATATCTAAGCCATAATATTTTTATTTTGAAGTGCATTTTCTAGCGACGTTAAGCACTTTTGCTGGATGGGGGAAAAGCATTCAATTTGCGTGAGCATGGCCGACCCGACACAGTGATCGTCTTTTTGTTTTTTACTTTTTGTGTATTCTGTATTAATGATTTCATGTTTCACTTCTGTAGGACAGTTTTTTTTATCTATTATTAATTGTGTTTAGTTCAGATTTCATGATTTTCTTGTACGACTTACAATAAATACATTTTCTTTCTCTCTTTATTTCTTTCTTTCTTTCTTTCTTTCTTTCTTTATTTCTATCTTTCTTCTTTCTGTCTTACTTTCTGTCTTTCTACTTTCTTTCTTTCTTTTATTAGCACCTTGGTTTGTAGACTATTGTATACTACAGCGGATCCATACCCTAATATGCTAAAACCCATTTGTTTTTGTTTTCTTTTAACAAGTCGCTTTCCACCGTGAATGAAATGCTTCCGTCACGAGAATTCGAAAAAAGTTTAAGTAAGTTAACCCATGTCACATGCAAACAACATATAGGTACTTGGACAGCAAACAGGGTCAAAGTAATATTTAATTACTGTCCTTTTCTTAATCAAACAAAAATAAAAGGTGAACACTGAAGATCGATTTAGTTCAGTTTGAGAACAAGCAAATCAATGCCATTAACAATTTCAGTGGCATTAGATGTCAAATAAATGTTTCCTGAACTTACAAGAAATCAAACCACGTATTTCTTAATCACAAGGGCAATTGAACTTTATAAATGATTGATTGATTGAAATTTAGGAACTTCAACCGATCAATCATTTCTAAACTCAAACATAGCTATGGCTACAGAAAGTTTACTGCCTAAAAATAATATACGCATTTTAATTTGGCGTACATTAATTACATAAACAAGCAATTACAGTTAAGGTGGGATCTCAATCTATCATCAAAAATATTTTATAACATATCAGTTAATTAAACAGCTTATAAATATTTGAGATAATAAAAGAAACACTACTTGATCAATCAATCAAATTATAAGGGTCTAATCAGCAATTCGGAATCGCGATATGTGTTAAGCACTAGTAAACTAAATTATGGAGTAGTAACATGAAAGAATTAAAAATAAACAAAGACACGTGTCCAGTATTTTTAAGTAAAGAATTTATGTACAAATTTTCAAAAAGATATCATGAAAAACCACAAAGTTATGAGATTGTGATCTTACCTGGTAAAAAAAAATAAGGTCTACGTACGGCTGCGGCGCGGCAAGGGAAACCCTGTCTCACTGTGCGCTTAGTACTATTATCTACCGTTAACTGTGTTATGCGCTCGGTAATGCAATGATTTTGAAAATGATTCGAATCGATTCAGTTTCTGAACAAACTATATTCAGGTTTCGTATAAAGAAAATATAACGTTATATATTTTTGGAGGCTACCCTTTTGGGGCTAAAAATGCAACTTTATGAGAGATAACAAAGCGGTATCGGCAAGAGCGCAGTTTTACAAACAATAAATTCTATCATCAACAAATTCATTACCTAACCCATATCATAAACTTGCAGAACCCTATGTACTATTATAACAAAAGGAACGCTCAGATCGAAGACGAATTGCGGAAGAAGAAAGTCTTTAGCAAGAAAAAGGACGCCCCACTATTGGTTGATCTGGTGGAAGGAATCCAGATGGTGCAGAGAGGAGGTTAGCCTCGCATTTTCATTTTATGAACATAATATTTTAATTTAATTAAACGTTTCATCCGAGGTTAGAATAAATAAAGTCACCAACATGTCTCTTCAAGTCGCTAAAATTAAGTGACAGTGGTTGGCACATAGCTCGTAGAACCGTTGCCTGATGGGGCCGTAAGCTTCTGGAGTGGCGGCCACGTACCGGAAGACGGAGCGTATGGAGGCCCCCAACAAGGTGGATCGATGACTTGGTGAAGGTCGCGGGGAACCGATGAATGCGGACAGCATACCACGGGTCATTGTGGAAAGCCTTGGCGGAGGTTTTGCCTTTGTCCAACATTGGACCTCTATAGGCTGAAGAAGAAAAAGATCTTTACTTAAAAAACTCTTGCCAAGGTCACGTGTCATAACATCGTTTATATTGTTATGTAACTTAGTTAAACAAGAAAAAGCAATTCGTTGGACTACTTCCTAGAGATAATCAACTAAAATAAGTTATTATAATTTTCTCTATATTGGCAAACTAATTTCATACTATCCGTTATCACTTATCAAGCAAGTTACTAACTTATCTCGACCCATGCAGTATTTGAGAGCAGTGGTAGCCCCGTGGTATCGGCCATGACTTTAGAGTTGTAATTCGTGAATTCCATCCCAAGATAGGCCACTTTGTGTATGTACTTATTGGTAAATGTAAGCAAAGTAATATTAGATTTATGTTTTCGTATCTATTTTAATGTAATATACCCTTACTAATATTATAAATGGGAAAGTGAATTTGTTTGTTCCGCTTTCACGCCGTAACTCCTGAACCGATTGCTTTGAAATGTTGCAGACGTAAAGTTAGAAGTTCGGGTTAAATTATATGGTACTTTTTATCCAGGAAAATAATGATATTCCCGAGAGAAATCCAAAAAGCGCGATTTTCTCGGTGGTAGGCCATAACATCGGCTGCCGGCAAAAGTTACCACCCACCAGACAAAGTCTTGCCGCCAAGCGATTCGTCGTGTTCCGGCATGATGTCTGGTGAAGCCGTACGGAGGACGGGTCTGAGCAGTGGTGTTGCGATGTGTGCCGGGTACGATGTGCCTAATGTTGTTGTGTCGGGAGTTTGGTTGTGGAGGATCTACAGATCATCCTCTGGCGCAGCATCGTTGGTCGTGTTGTTGGGTTAAACATTGCATCACCTTTTTTTTTTTTCGGGGTGGAAATCCTCATAGGATGTCCGCCGCCCTAGGGTGGGCGACGGGGTCTGTCAGACTTTTACTAACTAAAACCACCCCGGTGTCTCTTCTGTCACGAGCGCGCGTAGGGCCGCGGGAGTCTAAATTCTTCCGCAGCCCCACACTCTCGTGCCGGCCCGGTCTGCCCGGGCCTCGTCTCCGGCACGGGGTAGTGGGGTGTTAAGCTACCCCGTGCATCGCCTCAGAGGCGCGCGCTGACACTCGCGCGCGCCTCCGCCTCGGGGTCCATTGAATAGGGGGCGGAGACTTCCCCATGTCCCTCGCCCCTGGACCCATTCATGGGGGGCGGAAGAGGGCGTTATCCGCCCTTCTTCGGCGCCCGGTGCGTCTTCTGCGGCCCGGGAAGGGAGTTGAGATCTCCCTCTCCTGTTCCGCAGCTTCCTTCTGCGACATCACGTCCTCGCAGAAGGACACCACCGCGTCCCACGACTCTGCGCTGCCGGCCATCCTCCGCACTACTGCTGGCAGCGTCAGGTCGCCTCCTACTTCATTTGTGAGGACACGGCGCTGCTCCTCCCAAGCTATACACTCGGAGAGCGTGTGCTGCGCCGTATCCTCCCCGCATTGGACGCAGTGGTGGCACCGAGCGTCCGGCTCCCTGCCTAAGCGACGCAGGTACTTGCCGAAGCAGCCGTGCCCCGACAGCACCTGCGTCACCCTGAACGACAGGGAGCCGTGCCTTCTCCCGAGCCAGTCGTCGAGTACTGGCCGGATCGCCTCGACGGTAACGAGGCCGGCGGTAGGGCGCACAAGCCTCTGCCGCCAGTCCGCCACCAGGACCAGACGGAGCTCCTCTCGGTGCAGCTCGATCTGCCGCTGCACCGGACTGGAGCCCCGTTTCCGCTCTTCCTCGCGCCATCGGTACAATGACGCGAGTACTTTCGCCTCTAGGTCCCAGGGCGGGGATCCGGCCAGGACGCAAGCCGCCTCGTAGGAAATCGTGCGGTACCCGCGGACGGCCCTGACGGCCATCGCCCTCTGCGGCTTGCGCAGAATGGCGAGTGTTCCGGCCGTCAAGTCCATCGCCCACACAGGGGCCCCATACAGGGCCATGGACCGCACGATTCCCACGTATAACCGCCTACAGGCGGCGCTCGGGCCCCCCATGTTGGGAAGCAACGTTGATAGCGCGCCTGCTGCACCCATCAGCTTGGGCGCCAGTCGCCGGAAGTGGGGCCCGAATTCCCATCGGCTGTCGAGCACCAATCCTAGATACTTCATGGTGGACTCGACAGCTATCCGGGCCCCACTGACCACGATATGCGATCCCGGCGCCGGCGCACGCCGGGGGCCATGGAAAACCATGGCCTCCGACTTGTCAAGGGCCCAAGCGCCGGATGCGGTTCACCACCTGTGATACCGCAGCCGTGGCTACCAACGTCGCCTCCCTGTGCGAGCTCCCCCGGGCAGTGACAAGCGTGTCGTCCGCATAACATGTCAAGTCGGCGCCCGACGGGAGCTCGCCTCTCAGCACCCAGTCGTAGCCGATGTCCCACAGGAGCGGTCCCAAGACCGATCCCTGTGGAACACCGCACGACATTTGGTGCTGACCAGCACCGTCACGTCCCCGATAGATGACGCATCTGTCCTGCAGATAAGCCCCTACTATGCGGCGGAGGTAGGGAGGCACCCGATGGTATTTCAGGGCCTCCCTAATACAGCTCCAGGGTAGGGTGTTGAAGGCGTTGGAAATGTCTAAGGACACCGCCAACACCACCCCACCCCGGGACACTGTATCCTCCGCCAGGGCTCTCACGCGCATGATGGCGTCTATGGTGGAGCGCCCACGACGAAAACCGAACTGGTTGTCGTCCAGGTTCGGCCCCTCTCCGCACAAGTGGCCGACGAGGCGATCTGCGATAATACGCTCAAAAAGTTTGCCCGCCTCGTCGAGCAGCACTATGGGCCGATACGCGGACGGCGAGTCCGCAGGGCGCCCCTCCTTCCTAAGCAGGACCAGCTTCCCCTCCTTCCACACACTGGGAAACTGACCCTGCTCGAGGCATGCCGTGAAGAGCCCCCTCAGCTGGGGCTCAAGCTCCTTCAGAGCCAGGACGAGAGCTCGGCCAGGAACTCCGTCAGGTCCGGGCGCTTTATTCTTGGCCCGGAGCCGCGACACGGCCGCTCCCGTCTCTGCTTGCGTCACCTCGGGGACATCGGTGCAGTCCTCTTCTGGAGAGTGTGTGGCTGAGGGTGAAACCATTGCCGGGGGAACATGTCCCGCCCGCTCAGGGAAGAGGGTAAATACTACCGCCTCCAGCAGCTGGGGTTGCATACTTTGCACCAGTGGGGGCGCCCAGGGACGCAACTTGCCCCGTACCCAACGGTAGGGGCGCCCCCACGGGTCCCGATCTAGGGAACCCAACAGCTCTTCCCTGGCCCGCGACTTAGAGTCGCCAATGGCCAGCCACAGAGTCTCCTGGGCCGCGCGGTACACCCCATACCGCGCGGCTTCCTCGACGGGATCTCGTCGACGTCGTCTCCGGTAGCGCGTGTACTGGCGGCGAGCCGCGACGCACTCGACGCGCAACCGCGCAATGTCGTCGCTCCACCAGTACACGTTGCGCCTTGCGGACTGTTGGCGGACGCGGGGCATGGACGCGTCGCAGATCTGCGTCATCGCCCCGCGAAACCGCAGCGCCTCCGCTTCGACGTCGACGGGGCCGTCCGTCGCCGACTCCCAAATCCAGGACTGGACTATGGCAGCTTCCTCGAGAAGTTCCCTGTCGAGGCGCTTAAGCGCCCAGCGCGGGCCGTCGCTTATCGGGGCTCTTGGATGGCGGCCGCTCGCGGTCTGGGTGGAGACGTCGAACCGGATATACCGATGGTCCGACAGCGTCTCCACCTCCACGGCGACACGCCAGTCATGGACACGGCTGGCGACAGAGGGGCTAGCGAAAGTGACGTCTACTATTGACCCGCCCCGCTGCCGCACGCACGTGTATACCGAGCCCCGATTCAGGACGACCAGACCGGTCGTCACTACCCACTCCGCTAACACCTCGCCCCGAGGGTCAGTGACCGGAGACCCCCACGCCGATGACTTGGCGTTGAGATCCCCGAGCACCAGAACGGGACGAGGGTGATAGCGGCCTACGACGGCGCCCAACTCGACAAGGAATCCCTCGAAGTCGGCGAGACTCTTGTTGGGGGAGAAATACGCCCCCACGATGACGATGCCGCCCGAGACCGCAGCTACCCAACCGCGGCCCCGAGACGGGTCGATCAGAGTCCCGCCAATAATGGCCACCGAACCGTCAACGCATCCCAGCCAGTCGTCACGGGCGGGGATGAAATACGGCTCAGCGACCACAGCTACTTGAATCGACCACTGCGCCATGCTCTGGAATAAAAGATCCTGAGCTCTGGCGCAGTGATTGATGTTGCCCTGGAGGAAACGGAGTTGTGCCATTATTGACACTCCATTCCCTCAGCAACGGTCCTGGGCCGGGAGTCGGCCGCGGGGCTGTTAGCCTGCGGGGGAGGCGAGATTTCCCCGGCAGGCTTAGAGCTCCTCTTCTTTTTCTTTGTGGCCTTCTTGCTGGCAGGCGTGCCACAGGCCCCTCCGCCCACTCTGTGTCCCGCCGGCTTCCCCGCAGCCGAACACAAGCTGCAGTTGAGCGCAGCGGAACACTGGGCCGCCTTGTGGCCGGGCTGACCGCAGCGATAGCAAAGATCGCTACGGTCAACCTCAGCGGCGCACTTGGCCCGGACGTGCCCCTTCTCCAGGCACCGGAAGCACCGCAAAGCCCGGGGCTGCAGGAGTTTAACCCTCGCTGCAACCCAGCCTACCAACAATCTGCCACTTGTAGCGATTTTATTCGCCGACGCCACAGGGCACCGAACCCAGACAGCGCCGAGTCCGGTGGCGTCGGTGCGAATATCGCCGGCCCGCACCTTGTCCGGCGGACACTCTCCGCTTCGGGCAACGGCCGCCACTACCTCTTCAGGAGTCACGGACCCGTCCAGACCAGCAATCCGCACCTCTGCGGTTTTCACTGGTCTGGAGATCCGGACGTCCTCAGGGTTGAGGACCTCCCTCAGCTTGGCGGCCAGAGTGTCCGCCTTCTCGGCATTGCCGCTCGCAGCACCAGCCACCTCAAACAGCGTCGCACCCGTGACAGCATGTTTGATGGTGACGGACTGAAGGCCAAGATCCGACAACTTGATTTTGGCCTTGGCCTCAGCAAGGACCGAGCCGTACGTCACGCCGCGCTCCGTAGCGCCACGCTGAAGCGTTAACGTTACGGCCTCGGAACGCGGCGCACGCACAGCTCGTCCCCTGCGACCGCCTTTGCGACTGCCTTTGCCAGTCCGCCGCGCAGCCTCCGGAGCCGCCTTTGCGATTTCACCGGAGGCGCGCGCTGATGCTGCTGAGGCCGCCTTGGCGGCCTTAGCGGCTTTGCCGGCCTTCTTGCGACCCACGACTGTCGCCCAGGTCTCACCCTTAGACCCGGCAGTCGCGGGCTGTTCACTCTCTGGAGCTCGCTGATGCGCAGTTTTCGGCGTCACCCCAGCCTTCCGCCGTTTGTCAGCTGCTAGGGGCGGGCGGAGGTTTTCCTCAGGGAGGCGCCGGGAAAGCGCCTCCAATTGGGCTTTGACCATACTCCCGCACTGGAGCATGCACATACGGACGATGCGCTCAAGGCACGATGCGCTCAGCTCATCCCCCGTACGTGCCGATCCTGGTGCGGGAGCCGGGGCCACTTCGGAAGCGGCATCGGTGGGCGTGTGTCGCTGCTGCTGCTCGCTCAGCGCAGCGACTTGTCGCCGGAGGTCCTCTAGGTCATTCCGGAGGCGGTTGTTCTCCTCCTGCAACTTCACGACCTCGTCTGAGGCCGTCGTGTTGAGGAGGGTGCCAACCGCCTCCTTGATGTCCGCGGCAGCCTCCTTGAGACCGCGAATGAAGGTGCTCTTCAGGTTGCCAGATTTTGTGGCAACCTTAAGCACCAGGTCCACTCCGTCCAAGGCCAGCCGACTAAGTTCTATCGCCGACGGTTGCCCCCCTTCCGCCAATAGAACAGCGCGTCGCTCTCGAGCGCGTCGGGCCATTTCCGACACTTCGTCGGCCGCGACGGCTTTGCGCTGCTCCCTCCTGGCGGCGTTGAGCTCCGCCTTTGAGCTCCCTAGTGAGGCGCAACTCTCGCCACCAGGGTCCTCCGACGTGACCCCCATATCACTTTCTGCTTCGCTGGCCGCCGGGGTACGCACGAACCTACTCTGTGCGTTCCTCCGCGGCCGCGAAGCAGTCACCCCTCTGAAGTTTTGCCGACCTCTCCTCGCGTTCGGCACCTTCGGGGCCGGCAGGCCTTCTTCTTCAGAGGTCAGCTCCGCCAACCCACCTCCTTTCTGAGCAGAGTCGCGTGGTCGCTTCCTAGCGGAAGACGGCTCACGCGGCCCTTCGTCCACATCGACTGCATCGAATTCGCTGCCAGTAGCATTAACGACAGCAGGGGCCTGGTCGCCTACCCCTGCGCGTTCTTCGGTCACCAATTTAACATTCGCAGGCCCGGATACCTGCGAACGCCGGGCGTCAGCCGGATCGCAAGACAAAACACAATTCGATATCTCTGACATTTCCATTTACGATAATGGGTGTTACGCACATCGCTTCCCCAAGGCGATGCGGCTGCTCTTTTTGGGAGGGCATTAGTCCTCCCGAGGCCTGCAGATGCCTCCGGTGCCGGATATACCGCCCGCTGTTCGGTATCTAAAACTAAGTAACTAACTAAAGATATTTTTGGTTTTTTGAAATTTTATGTGTTTTTTCTTTTGGTTTTTTATTTTTTGTTTATTTTCTCTTTGATTTTCTATTTTGTATTTTTTATTTGTTTTTTTTTTTGTTTTTTTCCCCTTAACTTCCTACACCTAACCTATCCTACCCTCCTAAAACTAACCTACACCTAACCTAACCTAAACCTACCCACCACCCGGGCACCGTAACCGCAAACCTTCCATCGCCACGGATACCCATAGACCGCAGGTTGAGGAGAAACCTACGGTCTTCTCCACCTCGATCACGCGTCGTGACCCCTAGACCGCGGCTGTGAAAACCACGGTCAACACCTCCTCGCTCCCTATTCGTACGCTCTGCTGCAGAGCTGCAGAGCGCAGATAGGGAGCCCTCGGGAGCGACTCCTCCGCTCCGGCAGAAATTCGCCGTGGACAACAATCTCCTCCCGCACAATAGTCACGAAGAGATTGCTGTCCACGCCCAGGGTGCACCGGCCCAGCGTCTGCTCGTCCTCAAGGAAACAACAAGAGGACCAGCAGCCACTGAGCACTCGGGGAGGTTTTCTGCCACGCACCCCAAGCATTGCATCACCTCGCTCAACTGCCGTCATCTTTCCTATTCCTTTAATAAACTAGTGCGCTTTACCATCAACGATTGCATCACTGCTTACCATCAGGCGGGATTGCAGTCAAGCACTAGTTTATAATTATTAAAAAAAAAAAAAAAATAACCGAACTCCAAGCAGGCGAATCCGCGACGCGGAAAGCTAGTTACATAATATTTGCACCAATGACAGGCCCATTTTATGACCAGGAAAATCTATGTCCAATCTGAGGTTAAGCGGAAAATATCGCAGAAAGCGATAAGGCCGCCCAATGTATATTTTGAAGTGCTTAATGTATTTTTTATGTTATGTATTTTTTGTGTTGTACAATACCTTAAATATTAACAAATAAATAAGGAAAAGGTAGTTGGAAAACCAACACTACCCTCGGTCTATTTCTACCCTGCATTATAGTTAAGTACTTACTATACTACATCTAGTTTGGAGCCCATAACAAAAGCACAATCGATTTTTACAGTTTACTCAGATGCGGGTAACGTTTTTCTACATGGACCCGAAATTGGAGTTTCGTTATAAATTGATGTAATTTACTACGACCCGGGTCGTTTTTCTATGGTACTAGATTTACAGGAAGGTTTTGTATATAGAGAAAGTAAAGGGATTTTGTAACATTAAGTTTCTATAAAACCTCGCCATTGTTTTGAAACAGTATGGTCCGGGTAATAGTGTAATAGACTATGAGTAGCGATGAGTTTCATTTTGACAGTTCGACAATATGTATTGCGTTATTTAAGTTGTTGAGCAGACATATTTTTCAAACATACATAGCAAGCGATTAGCAATATGCTTCCAAAATGATTCAAATTGAGTGTGGGTGGCAATTATGAAGTACCTACACTTGAGTATTACTTTAATCCACTTCCTATCGTCCTATATCTTATGCATACCCTACTTATGTGTATTAGAATACATTTTTTTTTATTTCATTATAAGTACGAAAGTTTGTTTGAAAACTTAGTTAGAGAGTCCTCTCTGGTCCTTACCGGGCGGTGAGCAGTGGGCAGCTCATCTCCCGGTAAGGACCAGGCCCGCATCGACGGCGCGTTGTGTTTCACGCCCGCCTCAAAGGGATGTTAGCACATTGTGACGAGGTTCACGAATACCGATGCCTTCTGGGTCAGGGTTGCGGGTTGGTTAAAAAAGAAACCGTGGCCCTGGCCTACAGGCAAGTGAAGGAACACGGGTGGGTTTTAGTCAAAGTCTGACACGCCCTTCCGCTCCACTCAGAGGAGAAGTAATTTGATAATTTCGCATCCCAAACAAAAAAAAAGGTTAATACATATGATATTTTTATCCTGATATTCTTACTGATACTTATGCGGGTAAAATCGTTGTGTAGTCTTGATGTTAATCTTGGTTACAAACCATCTGTGTGCCGTATTTCACCCAAAACCGTTCAGAAGATTTTGCGTGAAAGAGGAACAAACTTACATCCATAGTAGGTTTTCGCCATAAATATCTTTTACATTCAGACACATTATTTAATCATCGGTAACTCTCAACCATCCACAATCATTCACCTTCTAGGGCAACGATCGTCCCTGTGTCCAGAGTGTAAGCAAAGGGCATCGCAAAGTTTCTTCCTATAGGACTCTTTAACGTTCTTATTATCCAAATCTTCCAGGTTACGCTTACCACACCGAAGTCAACAGTGCCAACGGCCTGATATCAAAAACGTTTACCCAGGATGAGTTATGCGAGCTGGGTTCCTTACAGTCGATGAAGAAGACCCTGCTGTATCCTGTTCTTCAGAAACACAGTCCTTTTAAGGAGTTTATGACTTGGAGGTATGGGATAACCTTCATATAAGGGTCTAGCTTTTGTTGGACTCCTTACTTCAAGAATAGTTTAAAATAAGTGCCTAATCTTCCAATGCAATGAAAGCCTTGGGAAAGGCCTTTGTCCAGCAGTGGACGTCTATAGGCTAAATAAGAAGAAGAAGTGCCTAATCTTCATTTCCGTATGTTCAGAATCAAGTTTTTGGCCGGGTTGCCATTCATAGATATTTGACAGCAGTTACGTGTAGTCAAAAGTCTGACTGACTTTAGGGCTTTCGTTAGGGTATCGTATTACTCAAAAATTGCAGCTGCACCCGGTTAGCCTGGAAGCTGACCTCAACAAAGATGGGTAAAGGCTAGGCAGATTTTTTGAATATAAGTACGTAATCTGTCAGTAAGGCTGGTGTTCACCACTCCACGACTGCATGCGGCTGGGGAAAATTGCTTATTCGATCGAACCCAGCTCCTCAGGCAAAGCTACCAACGCTTTGATGTTACTGACCATCTCACGTTGGGTACCTGGACTACCAAAGTACTTTGCCCTGTAGGTGCCCGGTAGGTGAAGATATGTACGCTAAAGTTCTCTAAGAAAATTCCAGCAGCTGTGCAACTACCTGTTTTGGCTTATTCCGCAAAAATAAGCAGTTATTAAGAATGTGACAACGATTCCTTTCCGAACTTAATGTACCCTGTTTTATTTTCAACTATTTCCAGTCTCATGCGCCTCTCAGAACAAGGCATAGTGTCTTGCATCCAAATCCGCAGGGCCTCATTCGAAGTCAAGTGTGAAGGCAGTACTCCACGAGCTCTAGCTTTGGGAGGGGCAGCACCTGCTTTCATACTCCTGGCTGGAGGGTATATACTGGCTATAGTTATTATGTTGGTAGAAAGGTTAGTAAATGCTTTTGTCTACTGGTTCTTTTCCAAAACCACCTGTTTTCTCCCCAAAGCATGGCTATTCTGGCCAGGTATGTGCTTCCTACATTTAGCGAATCCCTGCAAAATTCACCAATAAACAACGTACGCAGTCACTATTTCAGAATGTTTCAACACCTCCATCTCCTCATATGTTCTGTTATCAATGCCCGGCCTACGGCCACTAAGTTTGGCAACTCGTTACCTTGGTTCATTAGCAAATAGAAATAAATATTGAAATTGCATAGACTTCTTCAAAAGAATCAAGACCGTAAAACGTCTGATGTGACTGGAGAAGACCATCTTAAAGTTCGACTAACTATACAATATTTAACTTATCTCATAAAGTTTGTTCTTCAAGAATTGACTACAACGAACTATCAAAAATTTTAAATCTATTCTCAGGATAAGATTTACATATTGTACCGGTAGGTACATTTAGTAAAAAAAAATTCTCTTTGCAGATTGATCTACAAAATGAAACATATCCACGATATCCCGAAATAGATTCTGCATTGTATTAATTACTCATCAAGCGGCACGGAGTAATCCAATTTCACAATGTGTAGCAATGAAGTGAGTTACCAATATGCACCAGGCCAAATATGTAGTACCGAAGATCTATAGGCACAAATAGTTTAGAAGATCTATAAGCATTAGTACTTGAACTTAATATAAAAAAAAAACATAGTAAATGATAGCTCCAGCTGGCGTTTTGATTTATAAACGAAATACTTTGTACTTTATTTTGTGTTTGTCTAAGAGTCAATAAAATAAGATTAAAAATATGCCATATTGATGTCTTTTATATCCCTAAAATATATATGTGCTACACATGCGTGTTTGTTCAAGGTAAGAGGAAGAATGAAAGGCGACTAACGAAAACAATCTACATATATATTAGACAGATGTGGGATAAAACATTTGAAGAGGACGCCGTAGGAGCACCAGGGAATCTCACCTTTTACACATTCTTGCGTAAAAACGATCAATGTGCGCAACTGCGGTCATCACTGATGCACTAAATAATCATGGCAGTCCCACCAGTATTATAAAAGATTCCTATGTTGAACGCAGAAAGCGCTCCTTGGCCATAACATCGGCTGCCGGCAGAAGTTACCATCCGCCAGAAAAAGTCTTGCCGCCAAGCGATTCGTCGTGTTCCGGCATGATGTCTGGTAAAGTCTTTCGGAGGACGGATCTAAGCAATTGTGTTGCGATGTGTGCCGGGTACGATGGACCAAATGTTGTTGTGTTTGCGGGAGTTTAGTCGTGGAGGGTCTCCAGATAAATCTCGCTATAGCGCAGCATCGTTGGCATTGCATCACCTTCCTTCCTATTCACTCAGTTCTTTTTTTTTTAGTTAATAGGCTCTTAATAAACTAAGAGCATTTTACCATCAACGATTACATCTCTGCTTACCATCCTCCATCTTATCAATCCTGCCTGATTGCGGTAAAGCACTAGCTTACAATTATAAAAAAAAAAACAGAACCATACAAAAAAAACACGTTTATGAGATTCGGCGCTTTGATTGAACCGTTTCAGGCGCCAAGTTAACCAGAGCGCTGAATGAATGTACGTAAACGAGGCAAACAGAACATGCCAGGATCATAGCAGGCCGTGCATTGGTGTTTGCCTACTTATGCCTAAGTCTGCCCATGGATAAAAATCATGAGTTTATGCATGAATGTAAGTATGCTATGCTATTTTAAAAAACATGCGGTGCAGGCTTCTCAGACAGCTCGGGTCCCTATAACACAAATTCACATTATCCACATATTGAAAAAAAAATATAACAGCAATCTATTTTCATTCCCCGCCGTTTCACTTTCCAATGCAACATTTTGGCACTGGACCTTGCATTTTACATCAAATACAGAAAAAGGCTTTCAAAGATTTCCAATCAATGACTTGGCACATCGCCATAGTTTATCAAAAATCTATTAAAAATAATCCAGTTGTGACTAACACATTGGCATACATACTCTTTGTCAGTATAAATTGGATATGCATACCTACTGCAGTAAAAATTTGGGACAGTACACAATGAAAATTCAATTGAGCCCGTACGCTTGATTGTGTCCGACACAGAGTTCATGGAGTCCTTGTGAAAAAGAACTACGAGGAATTAAGTTCTGCTAACTTGAATATTTTTAACATAGGTACTGTTAGAGGCTAGAATTATTCTTTGATTTTTCCTCTTGTAGTTTTAATTTGTAATTGTTTATGTTTCTTACTCAAAGCCAGTATTACACACTATGTAGCCAAGCATATTGTTACAGCTACACAGGAGCTAAACTTAGTATTCGGGAACACTGTTGGTGCTGCTGAACCTTGGAAAAAACATTGTGTAGATTCAATTTCGTCATCATCATCATCATCAGCCCCTACTCGTCCACTGCTGGACATAGGCCTCCTTCATGGCACGCCAACAAGCTCGATCCTGAGCAGTTCTCCGCCAGCCACTACCAGCCACCTTTTTGATGTCGTCGCTCCATCTCGCCCAAGGGCGAAAATTCGCACCAATCGGGCGTCAATTTCGTAGTATTGTATAATTGCATGGCACACGTGTGAGCACAATGTACTTACTTGCTGTAAAGCATCTACATATTTGTTGGGTTAGTCTTTTTTATTGACTTGATTGTGCTCTGGCTGTTGAGAGTATGTCATGCTCATTCAAATGTCTAGCTGGTGATGGCGTGTGTGTTGGGTCATTAGGTTCCTTCCTTAATCGATAGTAGACAATGGCAAGGAGAAGGTAGCTCATGTCGCACCGAAGTCTTCCTTCATGCCCAAAAGGTCCGTGTCGTACAAACACAACAACACTAGAGAAATCACCTGATGAAGTCCTCAAAAATCTCATTGTAGTTATCGCTGTAGATGTTCTCAATTACCGCTTCTTACTTATCGCTTGTTTTGCTACGATAGGCAAATTCAGGCAGATTTGTTCGCTGAGTCACACCGCTTTATATGCAAGCTAATCGAACGTTCTAGACTTATCTGGAACTAATAATAATGACGCTCGATTTCCAATATATTCTTTTTACTACTTGGCGGTTCACAAGAAACGAAGTTCTAGTAATTTCGATGTACAACATCCCCAATCAAGGTACAGCATCCCCAATCACGGTACAGCATCCGTCTCCTAAAAAACACAATTAAATATTTTGTTCCATCTCTGTTACGGACGACGAATGACTTTATGTGCAGTGTTGATGTGTACAAGTGCTTACTTAAGCGTGTGCCTAGCGCTATTATTAAAAGCAAAAGTGTTAGATATAAGTCAACTTAGAATTTAATAAGTTTTGTTATACTTTGCTAATATTCGTCGCCCCGTTATAGCATCGCCTTGTCATATGTATAGCTCGCACTACGTAGATACCTTTATCTGTCCGGGAGGGCAGAGGGGCGCGGGCGGGGGAGTACAGCGCCCTCCCGAACGTCGCCATATAAGGTAAGGAAAGCTTTCACGCGTTGCCATTGGCTATGGTTTAGTAAGCCGTTTTTTACTATATTTGGTAAGGTGCTCGCGAATCCGCTGAGTTTATAAGCGGGTCAGCCGGCGAGGCACTCTCAGTTCTGTCTGGTTCTGCTATGAGTTAAGTTCTGTTTTGTTCTGACGTGAGGTTAGTTCAGTTCTGTCGTGAGACTCTATCGGGCTTACGTGAATGAAAGCTTTCCACACTGTTGCGTTAAGTTCAGTTTATCTTGCTCTGTTAATTATTGTGTAAATAGTAAGTAATTGTAAAGTAACTTGTGTATTCCGTTTGTGTATAGTTTAGTGTTAGGACTTTGTGTTGTGGTGATGTAAATAGTTAGGTTAGGATAGTTCGGTTGCAAATAAATTACTGTACAAAAAGGTCAGTGATTTTATTAAACCTAGTGAAAAGATAGGTCCTGTAGGTTGGCTAGGGACGCTAGGTTAGGCCGCAAGCTATCCCCCGTGTCATCAACAACACCGCCGGCGCAGAAGGCCGGCAAAAGTCCACACCGCTGTTGGCTCCCCACCTACAAATCCCGGCCTCTAGAGCCGGAACCCCAAGAGCTCCTGGTTCTTCGAGGTCTGGTCCTTCGGTCCCCACCAATAGTTTCTGGTCCTTCGACCCAAGATCAGAGAAGAGGCCAGATCACCAATAGTTTCTGGTCCTTCGATCCAAGATCAGCGAAGATGGTCGTCACACGCAGCCAGTATGGGGAGGAGCGATGTCAGCTCGAGGAGGCACCAAGGTCAGCAGAAACCACGTCGGCTACCACTGTCAGGTATGATCGGCGAGGTGCTATCACGACAACAGGAAAAGAACAAGCACCAGCAGAACTCACACAGCTCGCGCCAGGTGGTACGCACGGTCCATGTACGGGGCTGCGTAGGACACCACCGGCGCCAGTATCAGTTAAGTCGACCGCCAGCACGGCGCAACGGGTGCGTCAAGCAGAGCTCGAGGCCGAAGAGCGGCTTATGGAGATTCGACGACGTGAACTCCGTAGAGAACAAGAGCTCAAGAAACTCCTGATGGAACAGGAGATGTTGCATCAAGAACTCCGCATGGAAGAGGAGTTTGTAAAGAAGCAGCTTGAGTTGAAGGTCGTGGCTATCGAAGTAGAAGGTAGTCAACGAGACCCTGTTGAACCCCTCGCAATTGACCCCGTGGAGGACAGGGTCAATACATGGCTTACGAAAAGTGAACAATATGCTCCCAGCACGGAGCGGGCGCCGCCGCCACCCTCCGCGCACTCCGCACAGAGGCGGACGCTGCCGCAGCCGGAGCGGGCGCCGCAGATGCCGCTGCCAACCCCCGCGCGTCCCGCGGAGAGGGCGACGCCGTCCCGGCCGGCGCGCGCGCGTTCCTGTCAGTCGCTCCCGGAGCCCGCACGAGACGCACGCTGTAGCGAGCGCGCACACGTCGCTGATAAATTATTACGCGTACGTGAGTGTTCCCCGACACCAATGCAGCAGGAAAGTTCACCTATCGAACAGCTAGCAGAGGCGATAAGAAGTATGGGACACCACCGGCCACCGCCACGACAGGTGATTGATCTACCGGTATTCAGCGGATCACCATCAGAATGGCTTGCATTTAAATCAGCCATGAGAGACAGCACACGACTGTACAGCTTCTCACCAATAGAAAACATAGCACGCCTTCGTAATTGTCTACGGGGGGAGGCTCGCGATTGTGTAGCGGCCTTATTACATACCACGAGTGATCCTGAGATCGTGATGAGGGCACTGGAACAGTCCTTTGGAAGGCCAGAAGTCATCGTGGATCGCGCCCTCGACGACATAAAGAAATTACCGCGCCCAGGAACGTCCAGTGTCGAGTTAAATAGTTTTGCAGTGAAATTACAAAACATTGTGTGCGTGTTACAAAACATTGATCAACGTAACTATCTAAATAATCCAATGTTAGTGCGTGAAGTTGTAAATAAACTTAGGCCGCATATACAGTCTCGGTGGGCTGATTACGCGGAAGAATTCGGTTGTTTTGAAGTGCCGGAGATAGTGACCTTGAGTGACTTTCTGACGCGCGAGGCAGACCGCGGACTAAAACATGCTTATTCTAAACCCACTACGCAAGATGATAACGCGCGTAAGGACTGTATGCAGTTAAAATGTAAAACAAAATGTAATGACAGTTCGAGTCATTTACGATTGAAAACTCTCGCTAAACGAGCGAGCTTTAACGTCACCGCGAGTGAAAAACTGTGTACATTATGTAAACAGGGTCACGAATTGCCCAAGTGCGAACAATTTTTAAAAATGAACACTAGTGAACGTTGGAAATCAGTGAAAGACAATCGTGTGTGTTACAAGTGCTTAGTGAAAACTCATAGGCGCAATGAGTGTAAAGCGAAAGGATGCTGTGTACAAAATTGTGACCGGCCACATCACAAATTACTTCACTACGTAAGTAACCAACCACAATTAGATGCACCAGAGTCGCCCGCAGCCCAGGAGACAGTAATGACTGCTACCATAAGTTCTAGAGTCTTACTGAAAGTCTGTCCGGTAAGATTGTACGGTCCGCGCGGTGAGATGAGTACGTATGCTCTGCTTGACGAAGGATCGACAGTCACGCTTATCGAACAGGATACAGCCGCCGCAATAGGAGCTGATGGACCTACCAGCAAGCTCACCATCTATGGGGTAAGCACAGCCGCGGGAGAGGTCGACAGCAAGGTGGTTGAGGTCAAGGTCAGAGGTCATGCATCCGACTCGCATCGAATAAAGGCTCGCACAGTGAAATCATTGACGAACTATAGTCAATCAGTGCCAGCGAGTGTTTTAGAGTTGCCACATTTACGTAAATTACGTCACACAGAGGTGTGTTATGAAAACGCACGCCCAACTATATTAATAGGTGCAGACAATTGGTCTCTCATTGTGACCCGACAGCTGAGACACGGAAAGAAGTCGCAACCTGTCGCCTCACGTACCACGCTCGGGTGGGTGGTACTAGGTAATTTACCTACGAGTATTATCGACAGTGAAAACAATGGAGTTCATCATACACATTTTAGTCACTCAGCAAATGACCAATCATTAGAAGAATTAGTAAGAAGCCACTTTCACATCGACTCACTCGGAGTTAGTACTTTAACGAAAGTACGTACAGAAGATCGACACGCTGTCGAAATATTCAACAAAACAGTAAAACGAGCAGAAGGTCAATATCACGTGGGACTACTATGGCGCGAAGAGAGCGCTAAAATGCCGCCTAGTTATGATTACGCATTCCGCCGACTAAGGGCAATTGAGAGAAAAATGGATAAGAATGCGGAATTTGCAACTAGCTACCAGAAGCAGGTAAGCAACCTACTAGAAAAAGGTTATGCTGAACCCGCGACCCACGAAGATATGCAATCAGATAAGGCGTGGTACCTACCGCATTTCGCGGTAACAAATGTTAACAAACCTGGCAAGTTTCGATTAGTTTTCGACGCCACAGCTGTGTGCAACAATGTTAGTTTGAACAGTAAGTTATTAGAAGGACCTGACCTTCTGAATTCACTGCCTAATATTTTATTTAGATTTAGAGAAGGCAGAATAGCAGTGACTGAAGATATTGCAGAAATGTTTTTAAGAATAAAAATATTACCACGTGACCAACCCGCTCAAATGTTCCTGTGGCGGGGCAATGACCGCGGCAACCATCCGCGTAAGTACAAAATGACGTCTATGATATTTGGCGCAACAAGTTCGCCATTTCTAGCGCATAGTGTACGGAATAAAAATGCTCAAAACTACGGTGAGTCTCACCCTATGGCTTTGGAGGCCATACAGAATAATCACTATATGGACGATTATTTAGACAGTTTTGACTGCGAAGAAAGGGCCGCCGAGACGGTGCGGCAAGTTGATTACGTGCATCAAGAAGGCAAGTACATACCGAAATCGAGTCGATTGTACAGACTCGACTCATTTGTAGGCAAGGATGGCCTGCTGAGGGCGCGCGGGCGTATTGGAGCCGCGCACCTGCCCGAAGAAATGAAGTGCCCTATTATTTTAGATGGGCGAAATCCAGTAATACAAAAACTTATTGGGAAGCATCATGAACTCGCGGCTCATGCGGGCAATGAACGCGTGGTCAATGACCTCCGACAGTTTTACTGGATACTGCATTTGCGACCGTCGGTAAAATTTGTTGCAAGAAATTGTCAGTGGTGTAAAATAAGAAGGAGTAAACCACTGATACCTAGCCTGGGTGACCTACCCAGTGCCCGTATTAATCCTTTTTGTAAACCTTTTACAAGTACAGGTGTTGACTACTTCGGGCCGATGTCAGTAACCGTCGGCCGGCGCCGCGAGAAGAGGTGGGGCGCACTATTCACGTGCCTCACGACGCGGGCAGTCCACCTGGAGCTGGTGGCCAGCCTGTCCACCGACTCCGCGATCATGGCGCTGCGGCGGATGGCGGCGCGGCGCGGCTGGCCGCGCGTCATCTACAGCGACAACGGCACCAACTTCCGGGGTGCCGACGCCGAGCTACGAGCCGCGACTCTAGAGTGGGCGGGAGCATTGAAGAGCTTCTGCCTCTCGCGGCAGGTCGAGTGGCGTTTCATCCCTCCTGGCGCGCCCAACCAAGGCGGCGCGTGGGAGCGACTGGTGCGCCCAGTGAAAACAGCACTGGGCGCCGTACTACACGAGAAGTATCCACGCGACGAGGTACTGCACACACTACTGACTGAGGCTGAGCACACTATCAACGCTCGGCCTCTCACCCACGTGTCAGTAGACATCAGCGATCCTGAGGCGTTAACCCCAAACCACTTTCTGTTGGGGTCATCATCGGGCCTCCCTGTCACGGGGCCATGCCAGTCGAGCAACAGACGCGCTTGGCGAGCGGCGCAAGCGCTGGCCGACGAGTTTTGGCGGCGCTGGGTGCGAGAGTACCTACCAACTCTCGTGCCCCGAGGAGACTCTGCGGCGGGACGACGCCAGCTTCAAGAAGGTGATCTGGTCGTCGTGGTCGACGCAGCCCTGCCGCGGAACGTGTGGCCTAGGGGGGTGGTCGAGAGGATCTACCCCGGGCCTGACGGCGAGGTGCGCAGTGCAGACATCCGCACGAGTGGGGGTGTCTTCCGGCGGCCTACGAGAAAGGTCGTCGTCCTCCCGGTTGGAAGTGAGGCTGCGACTGGGAGTCTTCGCCGGGGGGAGAATGTTACGGACGACGAATGACTTTATGTGCAGTGTTGATGTGTGCAAGTGCTTACTTAAGCGTGTGCCTAGCGCTATTATTAAAAGCAAAAGTGTTAGATATAAGTCAACTTAGAATTTAATAAGTTTTGTTATACTTTGCTAATGTTCGTCGCCCCGTTATAGCATCGCCTTGTCATATGTATAGCTCGCACTACGTAGATGCCTCTCGTCCGGGAGGGCAGAGGGGCGCGGGCGGGGGAGTACAGCGCCCTCCCGAACGTCGCCATATAAGGTAAGGAAAGCTTTCACGCGTTGCCATTGGCTACGGTTTAGTAAGCCGTTTTGTTACTATATTTGGTAAGGTGCTCGCGAATCCGCTGAGTTTATAAGCAGGTCAGCCGGCGAGGCACTCTCAGTTCTGTCTGGTTCTGCTATGAGTTAAGTTCTGTTTTGTTCTGACGAGAGGTTAGTTCAGTTCTGTCGTGAGACTCTATCAGGCTTACGTGAATGAAAGCTTTCCACACTGTTGCGTTAAGTTCAGTTTATCTTGCTCTGTTAATTATTGTGTAAATAGTAAGTAATTGTAAAGTAACTTGTGTATTCCGTTTGTGTATAATTTAGTGTTAGGACTTTGTGTTGTGGTGATGTAAATAGTTAGGATAGTTCGGTTGCAAATAAATTACTGTAAAAAGGGTCAGTGATTTTATTAAACCTAGTGAAAAGATAGGTCCTGTAGGTTGGCTAGGGACGCTAGGTTAGGCCGTAAGCTATTCCCCGCGTCATCAACAACACCGCCGGCGCAGAAGGCCGGCAAAAGTCCACACCGCTGTTGGCTCCTCATCAACAAATTCCTGGCCTCTAGAGCCGGACCCCAAGAGCTCCTGGTTCTTCGAGGCCAGGTCATCAACAATCTCATTATAAAACGCTTGCATAAAGTACTTTCAAAAAGTACCAGATTATGCAACTCCCTATATTGCTATATGCAGCTATACATACATATGTACATCCTTAATTACTTTGTAGTTTATCAAATACGGCTTTGTTGTTACCGCTCAGTTAACTCGGTTAGTTTAAACTTTGAGGTTAATTTGAACCCTGAGCATCATGTAGATGGTATGATAGTTTTAATGGAGACTTAACCCAGGTAAACTAGTTAATTAGCTGCAATTAGGACTTGTTTTTAGATTTGTAGAAAGTTTTGCACAATCTACGTTTAAATACAAGCTTACCGCAGAGCGTGATGACGGAGAAACTTTTGCATTTAATCTGCATTTGCTGCTTTTATTTGCCAAAGATAATAGGCAAAGAGATAGGAGTTTATGGAAATATAACTTTAGTTACTACATGATAAAGTTCAGTGTAGTAACTTAACCTATCTTTTTTAGTTACATTTCTTACCCAAGAAAATTGTTAATGTTTTTTTTTTTATAATTATAAACTAGTGCTTGACCGTAATCTCGTCTGATGGTAAGCAGTGATGCAATCTTTGATGGTCGCGCTAGTTTATTATTAAGAGCCTATTCACTTAAAAAAAAATGAGTGAATAGGAAGGAAGACGGCAGTTGAGCTAGGTGATGCAATGTTTCCGTGTGCAGTTTTGGCCTACCATTAGACGCGTCCCCTGGTGGCGGATAGGGGAACGGCCCCCAGATATGGGGGTTACCGGTTTACCGGCGCGGACGAAAACCAGAAGTGGGGACCGCTTCGGCGGTCACACGTGCGGCGGGTCGGCCACCACTCCAGGTGGCTGACGTGAGCCGAACTCCGGGTCACCCTCGGGCAACCGGGTCTCCTCATTGAGAGGAGCTGGGGGCCCCGTTTGCCTCCGGGCAAACGAGTGGGGCTAAGAGGAAGGACACCTCTCTAAAAAACCCCTGGCTGCTGCGTCTTCTCACACTATAAGACGTACCCAGTTCGGCACCTCCGTATGGGGGGACCATTGTGGGCCCGCCTTTTGGCGGGAATCGCCAGCAGGGGATTGGTAGGCAGGCTTGCTATTTCCCATGACCCTGCCACTCAGGCGATGTCGTTGTGCCGCTGTGGGTTTAGTGGGTATTTCCGGCTTTGGCTGGGTGAGTCCCACACACACCCTTCGGGGTTTGGTGCCTAAATGCATTACCACAGCGAAAAAAAAAACAATATTAAGCCCAACAACACGACCAACGATGCTGCGCCAGAGGGAGATTCATCTAGAGACCCTCCACGACCAAACTCCCGACACAACAACATTTGGCGTATCGTAACATACGTACATCGCAATACAACTGTTCAGACCCGTCATCCGTACGGCTTCACCAGACACAATGCCGGACACGACGAATCGCTTGGCGGCAAGACTTTGTCTTGTGGCAACTTCTGCCGGCAGCCGATGTAATGGCCTACCACTGAGAGATTTATCTCGAATCGATTGAGACGATTCCTCATCGGCGTCAATCGGTACCTACCATAAAAGCCTTAGCCTTTTTTATTGTCCACAAAAAAAAAATCTAATTCATATTAAATAAAGGTCCAACACAATCTTACTACTACACCCTCAAAAACACGCTCACTCATAAAATTCACAGAACACTGGCACAGCACCTAAATAAAACACAAGATTTGTATGTCCTTGCCTACTATCGAGGGCGTCATACAAATGATTTCTACACTACCCTACAAGATTTCCCCGGCGACGAAAAGGGTCACAAATTGGACGGTAATGTAATTACTGTATTGAGAATTGTAGAAACAACGTCACTGCAGGTTTTCTGGTGATCTGTTAGGATTGAAATGTCCTTTCCGGATATTTTGATGTTTTTTTTTAGATGCAAACTTACTTTGGTAGCGACAAATTTCGAAATAAACAGCGTAGTGTCCACTCAACACCCCTCTTCTTAGATTTGGTCATCATTATCTCAGCGTTTATCCCAGTCGTATCCGAAGCTTTTTCAGCTTTGGAGTCTGAGGTCCGCTTTTACCAGTCTAACTGCTGATATGGCTAAACTTCGACATTTTCCGTGAAGCGACTGCCGCCTGACCTCCACAACCCGAAGGCGACATCGAAGCATTGCAGCTCACCAATTGTTGGACTTTTTGAGGGATCCAACAACCCTTTAACGACTGCCACTAGATGTTCGTATGGCAACCGGGACCAACGGCCTAACGTGCTTTCCGAGGCACGACCAGACCAGTGCAAATATTCATATTCATGTTAGTATACAAATATTTGTACTGTGCGGGGATCGAACCCGCGCCTCCTTGCGCAGCGGCCGCGTCCGCTACCGCTACGCCACGGAGGCTGTCTTCTTTGATTTGGTATGGTATAAAAACTGTGAACATTGTATAACAACATAGCGACCCGCTGTTTCCGCCCCGCCCCGGCCGGTCAGTGCCGCCGTAAATGCGACGCCCCGCAATTTATAAATATCTAAAACCTTCGAAAATATTAATTTAAATCATATGCTGTAAAGGGCGATATAGATCTATATTGAAGTAACAATATATTTAAGATATTAAATTGGATAAGGATTATTGCTGCTTTGGTTAAAATCGCTTCGAAAATTAGCCGGTATTTGTCGTAAAAAGTAAATGACAAAAAAAAATATTGTGGAATATCCATAAGAGATAGACATATACCATCACGGACTTTTTATAGACCTTTTCAATTTATTTATTACATTATTTTGATAAATGTCGTAGGGTTCAGCCAGTGTTTCAATGCAAACGCGGAAATAATGTAATTATTTACGACATCACATCATCTCAAAAGTAATAGTACTTATCCACAATGTAATAGATGTTATTATACATATAAACCGTCCCCTTTAATCAATCTAACTATTAAAAAAACCGCATCAAATTCCATTGCGTAGTTTTACAAAGGGACATAGGGAAAGTGAAAGTGACTTTGTTTTATAATATGTAGTGATAAGCATTATATTATGGTAATGGTACCTATCTAGCTACCTATGTTCAGCTTGTGTTCAGCTCCGCCCAGAGCGGAAGAGATCATCTGATGACTTTTTATCCGCAAAAAAAAAAATGTTGTAGAGACTGGACCCATTACTAAGAATGTGCTACAATCTACACGATCAAATCCCAACTGGTACAAACGACTACTAACAGATGACAATCATTATAGTGTGATCTAAGATAAATGACAAAAATAATGCAAAATATTAAAAACTAGCTTTCCGCCCGCGGCTTCACACGCGTGGTGGTCGATTATATCGCGCTTTTTAGATATCCCTCGGTAATATCATTTCTTTTTTCGGGATAAAAAGTAGCCCATTATTTTATCCGGACTTTTAACTTTACGTTTGAAAAAATTCAAAGCAATCGGTTTAGTAGTTACGGCGTGAAAGCGGAACAAACAAACAAACAAACTCACTTTCCGATTTATAATACTATTAGTAAGGATGCAAAACAAATAATTTATTTAATGAATTAGACAGTAAATTATGTTATGGCGGTGAAATGGCGGCAGGTCACGGGAACAATCTGCGACTCCCGCATTCCCTTTAAACTTAAGGGGAAAATATATAAAACCATGATCCGACCTGCTGTCTTGTATGGATCAGAATGTTGGGCTACGAAAGGGATGAATGAAAGGCAATTGCATGCAGCCGAGATGAGAATGCTAAGAGGGATGTGTGGTGTTACACGAATGGATATAATAAGAAATGAGTACATAAGAGGAAGTCTGAAAGTGGCACCGGTAGCTGAAAAGTTGTGTGGAAAGCGGTTGTCATGGTACGGGCATGTGTTACGGAGAAATGAGGAGAATGTCGTGAGGAGAGTTTTAACTACGAATGTTGATGGCTATAAGAGTAGGGGAAGACCAAAGAAACGATGGATGTAATGTGTGAAGGATGATATGGCTAAGAAGGGGGTGACTGCCGAGATGGCTTCTGATAGGGATGTATGGCAGAAAAAGACATGTTGCGCCGACCCCAAATAAATTGGGAGAAGGGCAGGAGAATGATGACAGTAAATTATGTTATGTTGGTGTGGGTGGGTGGATGCGGCAACATACGCATATTGCATCAAGTACATCCCTAATATAGATTTACTTAAAGAGTTTCGACGAATACAAATTAATATTTAAATTTTTCATGAAAAACTTTGCCATAACAATATGAAAAGTTTCTTCTTCTTACGCTGTTAACACGGATGTTAGAAAGATGGAGGAGGTAAATAGAACTGTCTGAACTGTAGATTCCTTGTTCAATCCATACTCCATCTGAAGCATTGATAAAATATTAAACTAAGGTAGATATGTCATTAGCGCACTGAAAATGAAGCGTACAAAAGGAAGGAAAGTCCTGCATCTCGCCTTAGTCACTCTCGATACACTCGTAAAAACAAACGACAAACACTAACAGCGCAAACGACAAACACTAGCCATCTTTTTCTTCTCTATGCTTTAGATTGCGCCCCATCTCACTCACACTGTACCAATGTATGCCGAATAAAAATATGCATGTGTGCTGCTGCTGTGTTCGGCACATTTTTTTTGGTCAGTTTGTTAGAATATATCGTATCTGTTTAATATTTTATCAATGATCTGAAGTTGAAATTGTATGAAAGTCCATTTAGATTAGATCCATATAAGTTTAGACCCTGAAGTTTTTGAAGCCCTTTTGGCATTATCTCTTATTTCTTTTTTATTTTAAGGTATATTTATTTTAAATCCAATAAACACATTTTTCTTTCTCCTTTTGTAAAAGGAAGCCATGGAATGATAAACAGCAACCATGCTATAAACCTGTACGCTTAATACGAGAGGGTTGATGGGCCAATAAAATAGTAGGTACCGTTATCGAAAAAGGCTGGGACAAACTGAGGGGGAAATGCCTGAAAAATCAGAACGATCAATTATACAGTATGTTAAATAACAGAGGGCGTTCCCTTAAACTCGTTAATATATATCATTAATAGATTAAAATAAAATTATCAGCATAGAAAAATAAGCATAAAAAAATCCGAATAAAAAAAAATTAAATCAAAATAGTAGTCGTCATGTATAAATAAATTGCGACGTTGCCATCTTTCATGTTCGCGTGTACAGTGTGTTTCTTTTACATGTCAATTTAAATTTTTTATTGAATATTTTCATAATGGAAAAAATTTTAAAACATTTTGTTTTCGAATGGAAATATTTTTTTTAGCATGTATGTATGCTATACTATTTCGGGTTAACGGGAACGCCCTCTGTTAGTTAACATACTGTATATACTATTTCTCAAGGGCTTTTTTGTCGGTACGTCCTAACTTCGTTCATACTTTATCAATATACATAAATGAGGCATCAATTTGAATCTTTTCTAAACCGCTATATCGGAAAAATATACAAATTACTCACATTTCAATAGTTTTTCGAAAATTTACGATTGAAAATCAACGTGCGAATACTCCGCACGGGTCATCTAGTATACCAATAATAGACCTAAAAGGTGACAGCATAGCTAAAAATTATGAATTATATAAAACCATATCATTATTAATACTTGAATTTTCGGATGCTCGTCGATGTGTACTTTGCCTTGTTTATGATGACACTGTGGGATGGAAGAGTGCCCCTTTTTTTGGTTTGGGATGGAAAATCATCAAATGACCTCTCCTGCTCTGGGCGCAGCGTGAGGGCGTGTCAGACTTTTACTCAATAAAACCCACCCGTGTTCCTTCACTTGCCTGTAGGCCACGGCCACGGTTTCTTTCTGGAAGAGTGCCCCTTTGTATGCCCTCACACTTGTGCACTAAGTCTATATGTCCCGCGTCGATGGCTAGTTTCAGCTGAATTTAACTACCATAGCCAATATTTAGTCTTGAGGACTATAGAATAGAATAGAAAACTTTATTTCAGACAGGATTGCATAAGGTTAGTAACAATTTGACATAACTTCTAGTGTTAGTTGGTTACAGACACAGACATAAGAAACAGATGTAGATACATAAAATTAATACTTAGCGTGCATATACTAACTCTACAACACGGGGAATCCCACCGATCCCCCTCCGGGCGTAGCGAAAGGGAGTGTCAGACTTTTACTGACTATGGCCTACCCGTGTTCCTCATTTGCGTGTGCGCCAGGGACCACGGTATCTCTTTCGAACAACCCTAGGTCTTTGCGGACCCCGTCACGATAGTACCTTATACAACGTTATTTTTGTTTCTGCGAAACCCGCCCCCTAGTCGGCGACCGCATTTTTGTCAAATGATTGCGACTAGTTGGGATCGTTTGGACCGAACCGACCAATGGGCGGTCCAAGCGATCCCACCTATTCGCAATCATTTGACAATAATGTGTTCGCCGATTAGGGGGCCGAAACACGTGTCTAGTATTTTTAAGTAAAATAATCTATGTACAAAATTTCAAAAAGGCATCATGAAAACCACAAATTTATGAGCTTGTTATCTTACTTGGTTGTCCCAACAAAAATATGATCAACGCACCGCTCGCCCGCCCGCGTCTACAGCGGCATGACGCGGGAGGGAGGCCTGTCCAGCTATGCGCAGGCGCCTTGTACTATGATCTACCGTAAGCAATTTCCAAATGTATTTAGAAAAAAAATATGACATGGTGTAAAAAAGATTGAAATCGATTCAGTTGCTTATTCTGAACAAACTGTATTCAGGTCTAGTATAAAATAAATTAACGTTGCATACATTATAGCTTATGCGGTATAGCAGCATTCTTTCGTGGCTCAACAGAACACCCTATGTTGTGCAGTCGACCGCATGGGGTGATAAATTTAATGAGCATTGTTGGGATTAAAAGTTTGTTGCGTTCCGCCTTCCTATATCGAACAGTTTGAACTTTTAAAGTCCTTCAAAATAAACCATTTCCGGGGTAAGATGTGATTTTCTTGTCATGAGCTTCAAGAACACTCATTATAATTAATTTTCATTAAGGCGGCTCCAGAGGAAAAACACACCGCAAGCCGTTTTTATGTAGTTTTCCGGAGCTATCTACTCTTTATCCAAAAGAAATATCAACTTATTAAAAATACGTAAATTTTCTCCATTATCTTGGCTCCAAAATTGTAGATTTTTTTTTTATTTTACTAAGTATAATGTTTAAATAATTCCTTCACAACGAAACCACTGACAAGAGAAATAATTATCATAAACGTGCATCTCCTCGGAAAGTAAGTATTATTTAGATTGCGTTCTTACACTAATGGATAGGTAATTTCATGACGAACATTATTGTAGAAATATTTTTTTAAAACGACCAAAATCAAAATTTTGTTCAACAATCTGAGCGCATTCGCCATCATTTCTGTTGCCCGGGCTATTGAGATTCAGTATGCCACAAGCTCTCGAAGGGGGAACCCGTGTCGTTCGTCATCGCGCGCTCCGCTAGCATAAGCGGGCGGCGCGTGAGCGAGAAAGCATCTGCTTGCTCGCTCACGCACCGCATGTCGCATAGAGTATAATACTCTCTTAGAGTGTCTCTGTTATTGATGTTTATTTTGGTGTTCGTTTTTTTAACCGATTTCAAAAAGGAGGAGGTTGCTCAATTATATGTTTTTTATGTTCAATTTTTAACCGACTTCAAAAAGGAGGAGGTTACTCAATTCGACCGTATATGTTTTTTTTATGTTTGTTCGCGCATAACTTCGTCATTTATAAACCGATTTTGATAATTCTTTTTCTGTTGGAAGGAAGACGTTCCCAAGGTGGTCCCTTGATAAGGATATCAAGGTTTGATGGTGGAAGTCCAGAGAAAACAAGCGGAACTTTCAAAAATTGGGGGCGACTAGTGCATTTCTTAGCATTTTCATTAAATATTTTAAAGCACTACAATTTAATAAAGGTCTGGAGTAGATCTGATGATGGAGCCGAGAGACAGTCGAAGGAACTCCTCAACAATTGACAGCAGCTACCTTGTGGTTGGGCTCGATTAATTTGTATTGATAAGAACTTTACACCTAGATGGGTTGCGACTCTCATAAGAGCTCTAATGATGAAGACAAAGGCCAGTTCCGGGAACTCCTCAACGGTTTCAGTAGCTACTTTGTGGTTGGACTTCATTCATTTATATTAATAAGACCTTTACTCCGATTAGGTTAAAATAATAGTCTACAGTAAATTTAATGATGAAGACCATAGGCAGTTGAGGGAATAGGTACTTACGGGTAAAAATTAAAGTAAACAAAAGTACGTCATTTCCCAACTATATTTGCGTCAGCTTCCAGTCTGACCGGATGCAACTGAATACATAGTACTTTTAACAACTAGAAAATGTAAAATAAAAGCTTTTTTTAGAAAAAAACAACCGACTTCCAAAAACCACTATGTAAAGTGAAAAATAACTAATTTCGGAACTCGGTGTCTAAAACGAATATACCAAACGAAAGACACCAACTTCCGAAATTAGTTATTTTTCACTTTGTAGTGGTTTTTGAAGTCGGTTGTTTTTTTGTAAAAAGTTTTTATTTTTATGTTTGTTTGTTCGCCTAAAATTTGGTATTTCGATGAATTTTTGGGTATTTCGACATGGGTGTCGTGATAGGGGTTTTCGGGAGTGCAGATCACGAATATGACGTAATTTTTGAAATCCAAGATGGCCGACACCAATTTTATGATATTTTGACATGGGTGTCGTGAAAGGGGTTTTTGTGGGTGCTAATACGAAAATGACGTCATTTTGGAAATCCAAGATGGCCGACACCAATTTTATGATATTTTGACATGGGTGTCGTGACGGGGGTTTTCGGGGGTGCAGATCACGAATATGACGTAATTTTTGAAATCCAAGATGGCCGACACCAATTTTATGATATTTTGACATGGGTGTCGTGAAAGGGGTTTTTGTGGGTGCTAATAACGAAAATGACGTCATTTTGGAAATCCAAGATGGCCGACACCAATTTTATGATATTTTGACATGGGTGTCGTGAAAGGGGTTTTTGTGGGTGCTAATCACGAAAATGACGTCATTTTGGAAATCCAAGATGGCCGACACCAATTTTATGATATTTTGACATGGGTGTCGTGAAAGGGGTTTTTGTGGGTGCTAATCACGAAAATGACGTCATTTTGGAAATCCAAGATGGCCGACACCAATTTTATGATATTTTGACATGGGTGTCGTGACGGGGGTTTTCGGGGATGCAGATCACGAAAATGACGTCATTTTTGAAATCCAAGATGGCTGACACTAATTTTATGATATTTTGACATGGGTATCGTGACGGTGGTTTTCGGGGATGCAGATCACGAAAATGACGTCATTTTTGAAATCCAAGGTGGCCGAAATTATATTTTATGATATTTTGACTTGAGTATCGTGACGGGTTTTCGGAGCGCTGATCACGAAAATGACGTCAATTATAAGCTGTGGCATAGCTTCTATTTCTTTATCAAAGTCAAAAATAAAACATCAAATATAGTTTAGTCGCTAAATCGCCACCATTTTTCGCACTCCTTCAATGACGTCACTGGTAAAAAATAAATAAATAAATAAACTACAAAAAAGAAAATACATACTTATACAAATGTATACGTTAATTAGCAAAATAAAAAAAATACTATGTCATAACCTATGTTAACAAATAAAAGTATTATTATTATTATTATTCTCTTTATTTTTCTATATGTACATATTTTTTTACATTTTTAAATATATATATATAAATAAAAAAAACATTTAAAAATATAGTTATCGGGAACAGGGTCCAAGCGGCGGTCAGGGCTCCAGAGAGAGGAACTTCCTGACTATGCGAGCCGTGTCCAGCAGTACCGCTTTCTGAATCAAGCCCTTGATCCAGCTGCCAACGAGAGCCTCCTGAGGTGTTGGTCGAGGCTCTTATTAAGCCATTGGCTGTCACGACTATCGGTACAATGATTGCTGAATCCACTTCCCACATGTCGACAACCTCGTGAGCCAAATCAAGATAGATACTTGATTTGTTTATCTTTCTCAGCTTTCACGAGGTTCTCATCATGTGGAATGGTTATATCAACAATCATTGCACGCCGCTCTGATCGATCCACCAGCACTATATCAGGCTTATTGGCAACAATAGTCCTGTCAGTGATGATGGATCGATCCCAGTATAATGTGATATGGCCATTTTCGAGAACTGGGTCGGGCATATACCTGTAGTACGGCACCTCCGATTCCACAAGTTTGTATTTAAGAGCAAGTTGCTGGTGAATTATCCTGGCTACAAGGTTATGTCTATGCAAGTACTCTCCGTTAGCTAGACGAGAACACCCGGAAATAATGTGTCTAATTGATTCTCCCGGCCGGTGACATGCCCGACAGATGTCAACTGTGCCATCTTTCACAATGAATCTCCGGTAATTGTTCGTCATCATAACTTCGTCCATAATTGCAAAGACAAAACCTTCGGTTTCCCCAAAGAGGTCACCGAAACGTAGCCAGGCGACGGACGCTTGAAAATCTACATCCGGCCCGTGTAGGGCTCGGAAGAAGCGTCCGTGAAGCTCTTTGCTCTTCCATACCTCCAAGCGATCATTTGTGTCAAGCACTACTGGTTTACGCCAGTTCTCTTTAGCCAAGGAGAGCGGGGTGAGGCCCTTGTCAGCCGCAACCACATCTCGATGCATCCCCACGTCGGTTTCTAGAAAATATTCTCTGAGACTGCATACCTCGCGATTGTGGAGGGTCTTGGCGTTTAAAAAGCCACGACCTCCACATTTTCGCGGGATATACAGCCTCATAACCGATGACCGTGGGTGATGCAATCGATTTACAGTCAGCAGCGTACGGACCCTCTGATCCAGGACGTCAAGTTCGGTTTGAGTCCATTTGAGTATGCCGAAAGAGTACATCAATACCGGCATGACCCAACCGTTGAAAGCGCGCACCTTGTTTCCGCCTGATAGAAGACTATTAAGTACTTTTTTCAGGCGGCCAAAGAAGCGTTCTTTCAACGATTGCTTCATGTCAGTAACATTGGTACCCAACGCTTCCGACATACCCAAATACTTATAGGTTTCGGATGCGGAGAGGGCTCTAAGGTTTATGGAACCAGTGAGTTGGGTTCCCACGGATTCCATAATCTCTCCTCGCTTTACATGCATGACCGCACATTTGTCCACACCAAATTCCATCCTGATGGAGCTACTGAAAGTTTCAGTAATTTTCAGTAGCTCCCTCAGCTGTGAATTGTTGGGAGCAAAAAGTTTCAGGTCATCCATGTAGAGGAGGTGCGATATAACCTGACCACCTCTCCTCAACCGATAGCCTAGACCTGAATCCTCCAATAGTGTGCTTAGAGGATTCAATGCTAAGCAATGTTATTATTATTATTATTAAATAACTAATAAAAAATTTCCTACTAACTACATACTGCGGAACTCGGTGTGCACACCTTTGCGATTTACCCCGCAGCCACGCGCAGGATTGCGTTTTTTATCTGCATTTTCACGCACATCTGCAGCCCTGCGCGTGAGCACAGATTCAATGTATAGTACCATGCGTTTCTCCATACAAAATTTGGTACTAGCGAACATCTATCTTATATATAAAATTCTCGTGTCACAGTTTTCGTTCCTATACTCCTCCGAAACGGCTTGACCGATTCTCATGAAATTTTGTGAGCGTATTGAGTAGGTCTGAGAATCGGCCAGCATCTGTTTTTCATCCCCCTAAATGTTAGGGGTAGTCCACCCCTACTTGTTTTTTTTATTTTTACACAACATTTTTAGTTTCTATTTTTTTACAACATACAAAAATACATACAATCCTAAATTTTCACCCTTCTACGATCAATCCTTCAAAACTGATCAATCGTCATTTAATTAGTTTTATTCCCATGGGAAATCTAAAAAACGCGATATAACCCAATTCCACGCGGGCGAAGCCGCGGGCGGAAAGCTAGTACTAATATATAAAGCTGAAGAGTTTGTTTGTTTGAACGCGCTAATTTCAGGCACTACGGGTTCGATTTGAAAAATTCTTTTTGCGTTGGATAGCTCATTAATCCAGAAAAGCTTAAGGCTATAAAACATCACGCTGCGACTAATAGGAGCAGAGCATTACTAACTCAACGCGAACGAAGTCGCTGGCGGCCGCTAGTATAAAATAGCTTTACCGCGGCAGCCCTGAGTGCCACATGTTTTTGTTTTATTAGAAAGACGATATCTTCAAGGTAGTCTCATGTTTAGGAAATTAGGGTCTGATGATGGAAGACTAGGTAAATCTAGAAGAAATTTAAAAAATCAAAGGGGCGTCTAGGGCTTTTCTAAGTTTTTTCATTAAGTGTTTTAACGCACTACAATTTAGTAAAGTTCGGAGTTGATGATGGAGCCGGGAGACAGCCGAGGGAACTCCTTAACGATTCACATCAGCTGCCTCGTGTTTGTGCTTAATAAATTTGTATTGATAAGAACTTTACACCTAAATGAGTTGTGATCATCATTAAAGCTCTGATGTTGAAGACAAAGGCCAGTTAAGGGAACTCCTTAAAGGTTTACAATAGTTACCTTATGTTTGGACTTATTTCTGTTCATTTATATTGATGAAAACTTTACACCCATTTAAGTAGGTTAAAATGAATGTCTGCAATAGATCTGATAATAGAGCCGAGAGAAATTCGAGGGAACTCCTCAACGATTCACAGCAGCTACCTTGTGTAATATCTTGATTAATTTGTATTGATAAGAGCTTTACCTAAATGAGTTATGATCATCATTAAAGCTCTGATGTTGAAGACAAGGCCAGTTGGGGAACTCCTTAAGGTTTACAATAGTTACCTTATGTTTGGACTTATTCTGTTCATTTATATTGATGGCTTTTTTACACCCATATAAGTAGGTTAAAATGAATGTCTGCAATAGATCTGATGACAGAGCCGAGAGAAATTCGAGGGAACTCCTCAACGATTCACAGCAGCTACCTTGTGTAATATCTTGATTAATTTGTATTGATAAGAGCTTTACACCTAGATGGATTGTTATGATCATTAGGAGTCTGATAATGAAGACGAAGGACAGTCTGTTGAGGAAACTCCTCAAAGGTTTACAGTAGCTGCTTTGTGGTTGGACTTAATTCATTTATATTGATGAGAAATTTGATCATAACAATCCATCTAGGTGTAAAGCTCTTATCAATACAAATTAATCAAGATATTACACAAGGTAGCTGCTGTGAATCGTTGAGGAGTTCCCTCGAATTTCTCTCGGCTCTATCATCAGATCTATTGCAGACATTCATTTTAACCTACTTATATGGGTGTAAAGTTTTCATCAATATAAATGAACAGAAATAAGTCCAAACATAAGGTAACTATTGTAAACCTTTAAGGAGTTCTCTTAACTGGCCTTTGTCTTCAACATCAGAGCTTTAATGATAATCACAACTCATTTAGGTGTAAAGTTCTTATCAACACAAATTTATTAAGCACAAACACGAGGCAGCTGATGTGAATCGTTAAGGAGTTCCCTCGGCTGTCTCCCGGCTCCATCATCAACTCCGAACTTTATTAAATTGTAGTGCGTTAAAACACTTAATGAAAAAACTTAGAAAAGCCCTAGACGCCCCTTTGATTTTTTAAATTTCCTAAACATGAGACTACCTTGAAGATATCGTCTTTCTAATAAAACAAAAACATGTGGCACTCGGGGCTGCCGCGGTAAAGCTATTTTATACTAGCGGCCGCCAGCGACTTCGTTCGCGTTGAGTTAGTAATGCTCTGCTCCTATTAGTCGCAGCGTGATGTTTTATAGCCTTAAGCCTTCCTGGATTAATGAGCTATCCAACGCAAAAAGAATTTTTCAAATCGGACCCGTAGTGCCTGAGATTAGCGCGTTCAAACAAACAAACTATTCAGCTTTATATATTAGTACTAGCTTTTCGCCCGCGGCTTCGCCCGCGTGGAATTGGGTTATATCGCGTTTTTTAGATTTCCCATGGGAATAAAACTAATTAAATGATGATTGATCAGTTTTGAAGGATTGATCGTAGAAGGGTGAAAATTTAGGATTGTATGTATTTTTGTATGTTGTAAAAAAATAGAAACTAAAAATGTTGTGTAAAAATAAAAAAACAAATAGGGGTGGACTACCCCTAATATTTAGGGGGATGAAAAACAGATGTTGGCCGATTCTCAGACCTACTCAATACGCTCACAAAATTTCATGAGAATCGGTCAAGCCGTTTCGGAGGAGTATAGGAACGAAAACTGTGACACGAGAATTTTATATATAAGATAGATGTTCGCTAGTACCAAATTTTGTATGGAGAAACGCATGGTACTATACATTGAATCTGCGCTCACGCGCAGGGCTGCAGATGTGCGTGAAAATGCAGATAAAAACGCAATCCTGCGCGTGGCTGCGGGGTTAATCGCAAAGGTGTGCACACCGAGTTCCGCAGTATGTAGTTAGTAGGAAATTTTTTATTAGTTATTTATGACATAGTATTTTTTTTTATTTTGCCAATTAACGTATACATTTGTATAAGTATGTATTTTCTTTTTTGTAGTTTATTTATTTATTTAAGTATTTTTTACCAGTGACGTCATTGAAGGAGTGCGAAAAATGGTGGCGATTTAGCGACTAAACTATATTTGATGTTTTATTTTTGACTTTGATAAAGAAATAGAAGCTATACCACAGCTTATAATTGACGTCATTTTCGTGATCAGCGCCCCGAAAACCCGTCACGATACCCAAGTCAAAATATCATGAAATTGAATTTCGGCCACCTTGGATTTCAAAAATGACGTCATTTTAGTGATTAGCACCCGCGAAAACCCTTTTCACGACACCCATGTCAAAATATCATAAAATTGGTGTCGGCCATCTTGGATTTCAAAAATGACGTCATTTTCGTTATCTGCACCCCCGAAAACCCCCATCACGACACCCATGTCAAAATATCATAAAATTGGTGTCGGCCATCTTGTATTTCCAAAATGACGTCATTTTCGTGATTAGCACCCACAAAAACCCCTTTCACGATACCCATGTCAAAATGTCATAAAATTGGTGTCGGCCATCTTGGATTTCCAAAATGACGTCATTTTCGTGATTAGCACCCACAAAAACCCCTTTTACGACACCCATGTCAAAATATCATAAAATTGGTGTCGGCCATCTTGGATTTCAAAAATTAGGTCATATTCGTGATCTGCACTCCCGAAAACCCCCGTCACGACACCCATGTCAAACTATCATAAAATTGGTGTCAGCCATCTTGGATTTCAAAAATGACGTCATTTTCGTGATCTGCACCCCCGAAAACCCCCGTCACGACACCCATGTCAAAATATCATAAAATTGATGTCGGCCATCTTGGATTTCCAAAATGACGTCATTTTCGTGATTAGCACCCAAAAAAACCCCTTTCACGATACCCATGTCAAAATATCATAAAATTGGTGTCGGCCATCTTGGATTTCCAAAATGACGTCATTTTCGTGATTAGCACCCACAAAACCCCTTTCACGACACCCATGTCAAAATATCATAAAATTGGTGTCGGCCATCTTGGATTTCCAAAATGACGTCATTTTCGTTATTAGCACCCACAAAAACCCTTTTCACGACACCCATGTCAAAATATCATAAAATTGGTGTCGGCCATCTTGGATTTCCAAAATGACGTCATTTTCGTGATTAGCACCCACAAAAACCCCTTTCACGACACCCATGTCAAAATATCATAAAATTGGTGTCGGCCATCTTGGATTTCAAAAATTACGTCATATTCATGATCTGCACTCCCAAAAACCCCTATCACGACACCCTTGTCGAAATACCCAAAAATTCATCGAAATACCAAATTTTAGGCGAAGTTATCCGCAAACAAACATAAAAATAAAAACTTTTTACAAAAAAACAACCGACTTCAAAAACCACTACAAAGTGAAAAATAACTAATTTCGGAAGTTAATAATATAATTTCACAGTCTTGCCTGGTCCCAAAAAAAAAACATGAATTTTTTTTTTTAAATGTGTCAGTTCTGCAGAAATTTATTTGACCCTGATTACGTTTTCCCTTAAAATAATAAATAATGATAAATTAAACTTTATTATATTATTTTTCTATCCCTTTGTCCATCTGACTTAGCTAACTTTCAATCTACAAAACTAACTTCCAACCCTGAAGTTACAGTCATAACAAATTTAGTTATAAAGGTCTAATCAATACACATTAAATAAGCCCAAACACGTGACAGTTGCTTCCGATGTGGATTCCCTTGATATTCTGTCATCTCCATCATCAGGTCAGGCCCAAATCTTCACGGTTTTATAGTATCATCCGATATAAACACGAGTATCAAGTTGTCACCCGAAGCGTGCCTACAATTTTCGATAATTGGTCTAAATTTCTCAGAATTTCCATTATCGACACTGACGTGGTAACAATGGGATTACATAGGCAGCATATCCCTTCATATAAAAAAAGAATGGTCTAAATAGGTTCATTAACCATAAAGTTATCAGCGACAATAAATCGAACTGAGAACCACCTTTTTCTGAAGTCGGTTAAAAATAAACACCGCAGAATTTTTATTATGAAGTATCGTCAACATTTGTTTGAGTACATAATAACCAAAAGTATTTGGGCGCACCAATAAACAAAAATAAAAGTGCCATGTCTGTTACTTCTGTGGTCTATGAATGTAACTTGTATTTGTAAGTACTTCGTCCGCCAGACGGCGCTAGTAATATTTTGCGAAGTATTGTAGAGGTGGGGCGCGGTGAAGAGGGAGCAAATGCTCGAGGTCATTTGGTGAGGGTACGACCTTAAAAGTTCAATTACACGCGTCAAAATGAAAATAAGTTGTGAGTTCAAGATAAGAATTCATGCAAATTGAATTACTAAATTCACTCTGCAAATGAAAAATGTAGCCTCCGAACATAGTGAACTCAATTCTATTCATTGCACTTCAAAAATAATAATAAATAATAAACACTCTGTTATGTACTCAAATATAAATATCCTGTAGAAGGACTTAATAAATTTTGGGACTCCTGAAGTATATTTTTACATGTGTCATTAGATTAATTGGCGACCTGCAATGCTTCGATGTCGCCTTCGGGTTGTGGAGGTCAGACGGCAGTCGCTTCATGGAAAATGTCGAAGTTTAGCCATATCAGCAGTTGGACTGGTAAACCCGCCACACTGTTCCCAACCCACTGCAACTCCTGAAAGCCTGAATCAACAGTGGAGACCGCCAGAAAAACGCCGAGCAATGAAGCTCGACGAGTCCCGGAGAAACGTTTCAACTGTCTTGGGTCCCGCAACGAAATTAATCAGAAAAGAATAGCGGAGGAGTAAGAAAAAAGATATTTTTTCCACTTCCCTCCATAATAAGCAGGAGACAGAACAGAACTAGGCCAATCCAAAGCCCAGATTGCCAAGCACCACGGAATAACATTTGATCAAGTTAATGGGTCCTAAGTTGGACTGGTAAAGCGAACCCTAGACTCCAAAGCTGAAAAGGCTTCGGATGCGACTGGGAATTAACACTGGGATGATGATGATTAGATTAATTGGCGACCCACATTTAGTTCACGAGTCTCCGTATGCGAAGAGTAGCCAGCCTATTGGTATTCTATAGGATGCATTTTAGAGAGTGTGCGCGGGAATTTCATGACTTAATTCCTCCATCTCCATTCCATCATCGGACGACCCTTCGTAGGGCAACTATGACCCTTACGTTGTTGACACCACTACGATCCGGACATACGGGTATCTTGATTTGGTAGGACTAAACAAATAATTTATCTTCTGTCCTTTTCTTAATAAAATAAAGAGCAAAAGATGCGCTGAACTTACATTTTTTTTTTTTAAATTATAAACTAGCGTTTGACCGCAGTCCCGCCTGATCGTAAGCAGTGACGCAATCGTTGATGGTAAAGCGCACTAGTTTAATAGGAGCCTATTCAGTCTAGCCTTGAAGACACTCTAATTGAACACCGCCGCTGGCAAATTGTTCCAGTCTCTCGATGCGTGTATTTATTTATTTATTTAGGATCTCCAACAAAGGATATACACAAAGCATGAAAAAAGTAATAATCGACGACAATATTATCACGAAGGTGTACTCCTTCACTTAAGAGTATAGTTCTAAAGAACTAAAGAATCGGGTCACTATCTATGAAAGAACTTCTTTGTCATCGTTTGCTACTGTCTGGCCGATGAAGCATTGAATTCAAATACGATGTTAAATAAAAAAAAACAGTGGATATCCACTGTTTTTTCAAAGTACTTTCGAGTACATAGTACCTATATAGGTACTATGTACTCAAAAGTACTTTTCTTTTCAATTTCAATACTGTCCCGCCCTGAATTATGCACTGTCCTTTTCCATTCACTCTCAGAATAAAATAAAAATAAAGTTTTATTTTTAACTATAATATTTAAATTTATTTTAAAAGTTTGCAACCGGAATAGTGGATTTGTGTGCAGTAAAATTTAATAATATCTATTTTATCCTGGAATTATACTGGCTAGTTTCCAGGGCGTTTTATCAACAGCTCTGAAACATTTCTTTGTGAGCAATTGGCATAAAATACACTGTCATAGTTTTATCATATTTTTATGAGTCTAAAGCAATGAAATTTAGCCTTAGAAAAATGCATAGTGTGGGTAAAACTTTTGTCTTTTAGCGTTAGTTGGTTGCATGGCTTCCGGCCAGTTATGCTCAGCGTAGGCACGATCATCCCTCCAATGCAGGGAGGACACGACACAGCACACGCTCTCCGAGTGTGTACCTTGGGAGGAGCAGCGCCGTGTCCTCACAAATGAAGTAGGAGGCGACCTGACGCTGCCGGCAGTAGTGCGGGGGATTGTTGGTAGCGCAGATTCGCGGGATGCGGTGGTGTCCTTCTGCGAGGACGTGATGTCGCAGAAGGAAGCTGCGGAACGGGAGAAGGAGATCTCAACTCCCTTCCCGGGCCGCAGAAGACGCACCGGGCGCCGAAGAAGGGCGGATAATGCCCTCTTCCGCCCTCCATGAATGGGTCCAGAGGCGAGGGACATGGAGAAGTCCTTGCCCCCTATTCGATGGACCCCGAGGCGGAGGTGCGCGCGAGTGATAGAAGAAACACGGGTGTGGTTTTAGTCAGAGTCTGACAGACCCCGTCGCCCACCCCAGGGCGGCGGACATCCATAGAGGAATCGTGTTGGAATGACAAATTTATAAAAATTCAAGAATAGGGCCCCTAGGAATGCCGATATCGTCAAACTCGCGGAAAATAACTGCAGGTATGCGGTATGCACGGAATCAAGAAGGATAACAGAAGAAAGTATTTCCCACAGAAATCCTTACAAAGAGCGCCTAATTAGGTTTCGAATGCGTTCTCTTCGTAAACGAGGGCTTTTAGGAGACATTTCTTTTACAAAATCGCGAGCGGTCAATATAAGTGTGGCTACTTTCTGGAAAACGTGCCTTTAAAGGTTTCCCGTATCGATCCTGTAAAGTTTAATTTGGGACGGCAAGCGCTTGTCCGTAGAAAAATTGATGAGTATTATTCCTTATCACAGTAATACCCGATCTTAATGTGTTTGGCGATAAGTTCGAGATCATCTCGAGAGATGTAAATTGTTGTTCAGTTTGTTTCAAAAGTGGGTAACATCTGGGTTCTCTTGAGATATCATCAAAACTAAATTATCACTTTTATCAGTAAATAAATATTTATTAATCTAAATTGGATTATAATATTAATTAATACCATAAGAGTATTAAATAATTAATAGGGATGGATTATTTATAAACATAACGATGAATTTCACAACTTTGTAAAGCAACTAAATGGCGCAGCAATATAACAGTTTGGCGTGTATAAAATTTTAAAATTCTAATTTGAGTTCTTAGAAATTTAAAAAAAAATATAATGTTTGTGGAACAAGTTTGAAAGTTTAATAATATCTATAGGTAGGATGCGTGAAATAAATACCAAGATGCGATAGACATTACATAGCGGTCGCTATTTTCATTTCTAGGTGGAATATCTTAGCAGTTTTATTGATGTCTCAGAGATGGCGCGCACATTAACATCGTAGATTTCTCTACAGCTGTATGTACTTTTTAAGAAATAAATAAAGAAAGGGGGGCAGAAATAATAACTAAACCGGAAAAGTTACACAAACCAAACCAAGATATCGCTCTCGGTTCATATTTAGTTACTTATCATCATCACAACAGTGAAACAACTCTCCTTCTCATCAACTAACCTTAACTTTGGGCGGTTCATTGAGTCCAAGGCCAAGGTGGCTGCCAGGAAACTTGGCGTTATCGCAAAGGTCCGGCAGTACTTCACACCTGGGCAGCTTCTAATGTTATACAAAGCACAGGTCCGTTCGTGTGTGGAGTACTGCAGCCACATTTGAGCTGGTGCTGCCAAGTGTCACCTGGCCACTTTGGATTCAGTGGAGAGACGTGAAAAGAGGCTGATTGGTGACCCTGATCTAACTCGAGTTGGTCTCCAAAGCCTAGAGCACAGGCGTAGAGTAGCCAGCCTTTCGGTGTTCTATAGGATGCATTTCGGGGGGTGTGCGAGGGAATTGCATGATTTAATTCCCCCATCTCCGTTCCACCAGCGGACGACCCGTCGTACGGCTGGTTTCCACCCTTACGTTGTTAACACCACTACGATCCGGACGAAGCGTTTCGCCTCCTCCTTTATACCGCGTATATCGAGGGACTGGAACAATTTGCCAGCGGCGGTGTTTCCGTCGGACTACAATTTGAGTGTATTCAAGGCTAGAGTGAATAGGCTCTTAAGGCGGCTCCAGAGGAAAAACACACCGCAGGCCGTTTTTATGTAGTTTTTTGGAGCTATCTACTCTTTATCCAAAAGAAATATCAACTTATTAAAAATACATAAATTTTCTCCATAATCTTGGCTCCAAAATTGTAGATTATTTTTTTTTGTTTACTAAACATAATGTTTAAATAATTCCTTCACAACGAAACCTCTGACAAGAGAAATAATTATCAAAAAAGTGCATCTCCTCGGAAAGTAAGCATTATTTAGTTTGCGTTCTTACACTAATGGATAGGTAATTTCATGACGAACATTATTGTAGAAATATTTTTTTAAAACGACCAAAATCAAAATTTTATTCAACTATCTGAGCGCATTAGCCATCATTTCTGTTGCCCGGGCTCTCGAAGGGGGAACCCGTGTCGTTCGTCATCGCGCGCTCCGCTAGCATAAGCGGGCGGCGTGTGAGCGAGAAAGCATCTGCTTGCTCGCTCACGCACCGCATGTCGCATAGAGTATGATACTATCCTAAAGTGTCTCTGTTATTGATGTTTATTTTGGTGTTCGTTTTTTTAACCGATTTCAAAAAGGAGGAGGTTGCTCAATTATATGTTTTTTATGTTCAATTTTTAACCGACTTCAAAAAGGAGGAGGTTACTCAATTCGACCGTATATGCTTTTTTTATGTTTGTTCGCGCATAACTTCGTCATTTATAAACCGATTTTGATAATTCTTTATCTGTTGGAAAGAAGACGTTCCCAAGGTGGTCCCATGATAAGGATATGAAGGTTTGATGGTGGAAGTCCAGAGAAAACAAGCGGAACTTTCAAAAATTGGGGGCGACTAGTGCATTTCTTAGCATTTTCATTAAATATTTTAAAGCACTACAATTTAATAAAGGTCTGGAGTAGATCTGATGATGGAGCCGAGAGACAGTCGAAGGAACTCCTCAACAATTGACAGCAACTACCTTGTGGTTGGGCTCGATTAATTTGTATTGATAAGAACTTTACACCTAGACGGGTTGCGACTCTCATAAGAGCTCTAATGATGAAGACAAAGGCCAGTTCCGGGAACTCCTCAACGGTTTCCAGTAGCTACTTTGGGGTTGGACTTCATTCATTTATATTAATAAGACCTTACTCCGATTAGGTTAAAATAATAGTCTACAGTAAATTTAATGATGAAGACCATAGACAGTTGAGGGAATAGGTACTTACGGGTAAAAATTAAAGTAAACAAAAGTACGTCATTTCCCAACTATATTTGCGTCAGCTTCCAGTCTGACCGGATGCAACTGAATACATAGTACTTTTTACCCGACTACGGCAAAGCAAAAGGAGGGTTATGATTTTGACAGGCTATGTATGTATGTATGTATGTATGTATGTATGTATGTATGTATGTATGTATGTATATATTTATGTATGTATGTTCATCTGTTCCCTCGTAACTTCTAAACTACTTATCAGAATTCGACAAATGATATATCATTAGAAACGTCTTAATTGTCCGCTGGTTATAGGCTATATGGGGTTTCACAAAATTTACTGTGGCGCCCTCTAGCGGACAAAACATACAGAGTAAAAAACTAAAGTTCAGATAAATATGCCGTGTTTGGTATCATTTGAAAGCCCTTTACTTGTACATTTTGAATATATATATATTGCTAGCATTTGCGTGTGACTTTACCTGTATTCATGGGCTGGTTGCATATATGTAATTCACATCTTTTCGTTCATAGCTTCTTTACTACTTATCAGAATAAGACCACTGCAGTACTATTAGAAGGGCCTTGATATTCTGTTAGTTATGAGCTATAAATCTTGTCACCAAATTTAGTATTGCGCCCTCTAGCGGACAAAAAGTTCTATGTTAATATAAAATTAAAATAAATATACCGTGTTTGGTATCACGTGAAAGAGCTTCACGAGTGCTTTATGCTTGTACATAATTACAAGAATGCTTTAATGATGTTATATATGAGCGATAAGAGTAAAGCGCGGATCACGGGAACTGTGAATCGCTTTATGCAATGTAGAGCAGTGTGAACATTATTAGAATATGTAATGCACTAATGAAAACGACATAAGCTGGGAGTAACTCCACGCGGTGAAGGCGGAAACAGTTTTATAACTGGCTAAATCTCCCATAAAAGGCCTCTGCACTATATGCCTTCGGGCTTATGTTGTTATATGTGCGTGTAGATGTAATATGTCAAGTACCTAGTTTTTAGTTCATCAGTTTAACTTTTGTTAATAATATGCGCCACAAATACACTTTAAAACCAAAATAGTACAAATAAAAAAAAAGTTAAAAAACTAAAACCCAACTACGACAAAAAACGACGCTGAAAAAGTATAAAACAAGATTTTCAGAACACTGAACTGAACAAAGTTGCTAATGTAGTTGCAAGTAAATGGACACAGTAATAATGTTATACAATACTATTCTGAAGTATGCAATATTCACTATGTAGAGATAAATTTTCATGTTTGGAAAGGCGTAGTCACACGTTGTCAAGGTGGTACGGTAGGTAGGTATATGTAACGTGTGACTGCGCAGCACCAAACATAGTATCTCCCTTAGTAATATTACTCCAGGAAATGTGGTGTATGACATTACTATGATCCCGACCTGCGCAACTTTGTTCGGATGTCTTGTTTTCAGCATTTGTCAGACAAAGTTTTGAACTTTAACAACTAAAAAATGTAAAATAAAAGCTTTTTTAGAAAAAAACAACCGACTTCCAAAAACCACTATGTAAAGTGAAAAATAACTAATTTCGGAAGTCGGTGTCTAAAACGAATATACATAACCAAAGACACCAACTTCCGAAATTAGTTATTTTTCACTTTGTAGTGGTTTTTGAAGTCGGTTGTTTTTTTGTAAAAAGTTTTTTTTTTATGTTTGTTTGCGGATAACTTCGCCTAAAATTTGGTATTTCGATGAATTTTTTGGGTATTTCGACATGGGTGTCGTGATAGGGATTTTTGGGAGTGCAGATCACGAATATGACGTAATTTTTGAAATCCAAGATGGCCGACACCAATTTTATGATATTTTGACATGGGTGTCGTGAAAGGGGTTTTTGTGGGTGCTAATCACGAAAATGACGTCATTTCGGAAATCCAAGATGGCCGACACCATTTTTATGATATTTTGACATGGGTGTCGTGAAAGGGGTTTTTGTGGGTGCTAATCACGAAAATGACGTCATTTTGGAAATCCAAGATAGCCGACACCAATTTTATGATATTTTGACATGGGTGTCGTGAAAGGGGTTTTTGTGGGTGCTAATCACGAAAATGACGTCATTTTGGAAATCCAAGATGGCCGACACCATTTTTATGATATTTTCACATGGGTGTCGTGACGGGGGTTTTCGGGGGTGCAGATCACGAAAATGACGTCATTTTTGAAATCCAAGATGGCTGACACCAATTTTATGATATTTTGACATGGGTGTCGTGACGGGGGTTTTCGGGGTGCAGATCACGAAAATGACGTCATTTTTGAAATCCAAGATGGCTGACACCAATTTTATGATATTTTGACATGGGTGTCGTGACGGAGGTTTTTTGGGGGTGCAGATCACGAAAATGACGTCATTATTGAAATCCAAGATGGCTGACACCAATTTTATGATATTTTGACATGGGTGTCGTGACGGGGGTTTTCGGGGGTGCAGATCACGAAAATGACGTCATTTTTGAAATCCAAGATGGCTGACACCAATTTTATGATATTTTGACATGGGTGTCGTGAAAGGGGTTTTCGCGGGTGCTAATCACGAAAATGTCGTCATTTTTGAAATCTAAGGTGGCCGAAATTATATTTCATGATATTTTGACTTGGGTATCGTGACGGGTTTTCGGTAAGCTGTGGCATAGCTTCTATTTCTTTATCAAAGTCAAAAATAAAACATCAAATATGGTTTAGTCGCTAAATCGCCACCATTTTTCGCACTCCTTCAATGACGTCACTGGTAAAAAATAAATAAACTACAAAAAAGAAAATACATACTTATACAAATGTATACGTTAATTGGCAAAATAAAAAAAATACTATGTCATAAATAACCAATAAAAATTTTCCTACTAACTACATACTGCGGAACTCGGTGTGCACACCTTTGCGATTTACCCCGCAGCCACGCGCAGGATTGCGTTTTTTATCTGCATTTTCACACACATCTGCAGCCCTGCGCGTGAGCGCAGATTCAATGTATAGTACCATGCGTTTCTCCATACAAAATTTGTTACTAGCGAACATCTATCTTATATATAAAATTCTCGTGTCACAGTTTTCGTTCCTATACTCCTCCGAAACGGCTTGACCGATTCTCATGAAATTTTGTGAGCGTATTGAGTAGGTCTGAGAATCGGCCAACATCTGTTTTTCATCCCCCTAAATGTTAGGGGTAGTCCACCCCTATTTGTTTTTTTATTTTTACACAACATTTTTAGTTTCTATTTTTTTACAACATACAAAAATACATACAATCCTAAATTTTCACCCTTTTACGATCAAGCCTTCAAAACTGATCAATCGTCATTTAATTAGTTATATTCCCATGGGAAATCTAAAAAACGCGATATAACCCAATTCCACGCGGGCGAAGCCGCGGGCGGAAAGCTAGTACTAATATGCCATGCCCTTGGTATGTATATACCCTTTTTGTTACACGTTGTATAAAGCTGAAGAGTTTGTTTGTTTGAACGCGCTAATCTCAGGAACTACTGGTCCGATTTGAAAAATTCTTTTTGCGTTGGATAGCTCATTAATCCAGAAAGGCTTAAGGCTATAAAACATCACGCTGCGACTAATAGGAGCAGAGCATTACTAACTCAACGCGAATGAAGTCGTTGGCGGCCGCTAGTATAAAATAGCTTTACCGCGGCAGCCCCGAGTGCCACATGTTTTTGTTTTATTAGAAAGACGATATCTTCAAGGTAGTCTCATGTTTAGGAAATTAGGGTCTGATGATGGAAGACTAGGTAAATCTAGAAGAAATTTAAAAAATCAAAGGGGCGTCTAGGGCGTTTCTAAGTTTTCTCATTAAGTGTTTTAACGCACTACAATTTAGTAAAGTTCGGAGTTGATGATGGAGCCGGGAGACAGCCGAGGGAACTCCTTAACGATTCACATGAGCTGCCTCGTGTTTGTGCTTAATAAATTTGTATTGATAAGAACTTTACACCTAAATGAGTTGTGATTATCATTAAAGCTCTGATGTTGAAGACAAATGCCAGTTAAGAGAACTCTTTAAAGGTTTACAATAGTTACCTTATGTTTGGACTTATTTCATTTATATTGATGAAAACTTTACACCCATATAAGTAGGTTAAAATGAATGTCTGCAATAGATCTGATGATAGAGCCGAGAGAAATTCGAGGGAACTCCTCAACGATTCACATCAGCTACCTTGTGTAATATCTTGATTAATTTGTATTGATAAGAGCTTTACACCTAGATGGATTGTTATGATCATTAGGAGTCTGATAATGAAGACGAAGGACAGTCTGTTGAGGGAACTCCTCAAAGGTTTACAATAGCTGCTTTGTGGTTGGACTTAATTCATTTATATTGATGAGAAATTTGCACCCATATGGGTAAAAATTAAAGTAAAAAAAACATGTTTTTTTTTTTGGGACCAGGCAAGACTGTGAAATTATATTATTATTCTCGTTTAACAAAACAAATACGTAAATTGTAAAAAATAAAACTATCGTATATCAAAATAAATAACAAATACATATACTATAATATTATTTAAGCAAAGCTTCCTTTCGCAGAAAAATAATAAACATCCGACTAATACAATATCCGATCAGACTGGACGTTGACGGCAGCATATTTGGAAAAGGCCTGCAAGCAAACGACCTATTTCGTTTGCTTTAATTCCTTTAAGACCACAATGAAAGTATGAGCATTTCTAGAAATAACGCAATGAAATAACACAACTTAAATTCAGTCTCTTGATTTTAATTGATTTTTGCATAAGCATGACGAGTAGGTAGTGTTTGTACTATGTTCAAGTAGAGTGTTGTAAATTGTTGAGGAATTCCATCGACTGTCTATGGTTTTCATCATCTGATGTAATTCAGACTTTAATTTTTACCCATATGGGTGCAAATTTCTCATCAATATAAATGAATTAAGTCCAACCACAAAGCAGCTACTGTAAACCTTTGAGGAGTTTCCTCAACAGACTGTCCTTTGTCTTCATTATCAGACTCCTAATGATCATAACAATCCATCAAGGTGTAAAGCTCTTATCAATACAAATTAATCAAGATATTACACAAGGTAGCTGCTGTGAATCGTTGAGGAGTTCCCTCGAATTTCTCTCGGCTCTATCATCAGATCTATTGCAGACATTCATTTTAACCTACTTATATGGGTGTAAAGTTTTCATCAATATAAATGAAACAAGTCCAAACATAAGGTAACTATTGTAAACCTTTAAAGAGTTCCCTTAACTGGCCTTTGTCTTCAACATCAGAGCTTTAATGATAATCACAACTCATTTAGGTGTAAAGTTCTTATCAATACAAATTTATTAAGCACAAACACGAGGCAGCTGATGTGAATCGTTAAGGAGTTCCCTCGGCTGTCTCCCGGCTCCATCATCAACTCCGAACTTTACTAAATTGTAGTGCGTTAAAACACTTAATGAAAAAAACTTAGAAAAGCCCTAGACGCCCCTTTGATTTTTTAAATTTCTTCTAGATTTACCTAGTCTTCCATCATCAGACCCTAATTTCCTAAACATGAGACTACCTTGAAGATATCGTCTTTCTAATAAAACAAAAACATGTGGCACTCAGGGCTGCCGCGGTAAAGCTATTTTATACTAGCGGCCGCCAGCGACTTCGTTCGCGTTGAGTTAGTAATGCTCTGCTCCTATTAGTCGCAGCGTGATGTTTTATAGCCTTAAGCCTTTCTGGATTAATGAGCTATCAAACGCAAAAAGAATTTTTCAAATCGGACCCGTAGTTCCTGAGATTAGCGCGTTCAAACAAACAAACTCTTCAGCTTTATACAACGTGTAACAAAAAGGGTATATACATACCAAGGGCATGGCATATTAGTACTAGCTTTCCGCCCGCGACTTCGCCCGCGTGGAATTGGGTTATATCGCGTTTTTTAGATTTCCCATGGGAATATACCCTTTGTATATACATACCAAGGGCATGGCATCTTTAAATGATATCAAACGATATCGGAAGGGTTTCAACTCAAAATAAAATACTCAAAAAATTGGTACCAAATTTTTGGTTTCGTGTGTTTCTTAAAATAAATTCATAACAAACGTGGCAGCACACTACATATGTTAATAACTACTCGTTACCCGTCACGTTACTTGCCAAAATCCGATAAATGTCTTCAATATCTCTGTGCGACTAGTATGATAGTAGCCTATCACAGGCGGTGTTTTTCCTCACAACTTCCTAACATAAAGTGATAGAATTAAAAAACCCTTCCAATATCGTTTGATATCATGTAAAGATGCCATGCCTTTATTATGTATATACCTTTATGTTACACGTTGTATATTAGTACTAGCTTTCCGCCCGCGGCTTCGCCCGCGTGGAATTGGGTTATATCGCGTTTTTTAGATTTCCCATGGGAATAAAACTAATTAAATGACGATTGATCAGTTTTGAAGGCTTGATCGTAGAAGGGTGAAAATTTAGGATTGTATGTATTTTTGTATGTTGTAAAAAAAGAGAAACTAAAAATGTTGTGTAAAAATAAAAAAACAAATAGGGGTGGACTACCCCTAACATTTAGGGGGATGAAAAACAGATGTTGGCCGATTCTCAGACCTACTTAATACGCTCACAAAATTTCATGAGAATCGGTCAAGCCGTTTCGGAGCAGTATAGGAACGAAAACTGTGACACGAGAATTTTATATATAAGATAGATGTTCGCTAGTACCAAATTTTGTATGGAGAAACGCATGGTACTATACATTGAATCTGCGCTCACGCGCAGGGCTGCAGATGTGCATGAAAATGCAGATACAAAACGCAATCCTGCGCGTGGCTGCGGGGTAAATTGCAAAGGTGTGCACACCGAGTTCCGCAGTATGTAGTTAGTAGGAAATTTTTTATTAGTTATTTATGACATAGTATTTTTTTTTATTTTGCCAATTAACGTATATGCGTATATATGCGTATGCGTATGTAATTAACGTATTTATGTGTGTATTTTCTTTTTTGTAGTTTATTTATTTTTTGCCAGTGACGTCATTGAAGGAGTGCGAAAAATGGTGGCGATTTAGCGACTAAACCATATTTGATGTTTTATTTTTGACTTTGATAAAGAAATAGAAGCTATGCCACAGCTTATAATTGACGTCATTTTCGTGATCAGCGCCCCGAAAACCCGTCACGATACCCAAGTCAAAATATCATGAAATATAATTTCGCCCACCTTGGATTTCAAAAATGACGTCATTTTCGTGATTAGCACCCGCGAAAACCCTTTCACGACACCCATGTCAAAATATCATAAAATTGGTGTCAGCCATCTTGGATTTCAAAAATGACGTCATTTTCGTGATCTGCACCCCCGAAAACCCCCGTCACGACACCCATGTCAAAATATCATAAAATTGGTGTCAGCCATCTTGAATTTCAAAAATGACGTCATTTTCGTGATCCGCACCCCCGAAAACCCCCGTCACGACACCCATGTCAAAATATCATAAAATTGGTGTCGGCCATCTTGGATTTTCAAAATGACGTCATTTTCGTGACTAGCACCCACAAAAACCCCTTTCACGACACCCATGTCAAAATATCATAAAATTGGTGTCGGCCATCTTGGATTTCAAAAATTACGTCAT
>JADWQK010000065.1:0-10963 GCA_017933935.1 Sesamia nonagrioides | reverse complement strand
ATAGACATAATGTTTCTTCTATAATGTCTGCTTTAATATTATTTAATAACCCACACTCTGCTATCCTAACATCAGAAGTGGGGATCAGGGCTCTGGTTTTATAAAACTAATTTTTTTTTTTTTTCATGATCGACGTTGGAGCTTGTGACGATATTTCGGAAGCCGTTGTTCAGCGGGTCGCTGACTTCACTCGCACCGTAATGATGACATCAGGCCGTCTTCTCTGACGTTGGAACTGCTACGCTGCATAAGCAGCAATAATCCGGTACCTGGTGTCCTATACAGGAATAATCCTGTATGTACTTCAAAAATACAGAGCCCCAGAACCTCAACCAACAGTGAGAACATCCAGAAGTTATTCGTAAGTAAATAATTATCTGAATTGAGTAAATAACGTCAATATAAAACAGTATTGCTTAAAAATAACATTTGGAAAACTTATTAAGGGACAGTATCTGTATCGATTGTATTTTCAATTTGCAACTGTGATAATTTGTTTGGTTGTGTATAATACTGTGTGTGGGTACATGGCTTGGGCTACTCTCTAGTGGTACCTTACCGCACATTATTGCAAATACTAACTACACAAATTTTTGGTGCGGTTACGTGACCAGGGTTACCCTCTGGTAGTACCATAGCATAAAATATTGTACATAACATCTTGTGCTTGGTCAGAGCTACCCTCTGATAGCACGGGATTTGTTTACTACTTTATAAGACGAAGTAACTGACTGCTGATACTTAATAGACTTGATTGACTTGACTGTTAACGTGATTGACAGACTAGACAGATTATTTTTACTGATGCTGTTGTTTGATGAGCCAGGTCTATCCGCATAGGCTGACTGACAAAGTACAGTGTCCACAATTAATAATAATAATAAAAAGGTGCCGGTGGCTGTAGCTGTGCCTGTGCCCTGTGGCTGTTGTGCTTTTGGCTGTTGTGCCTGTGGCAAGTGCTGTATCCCTGACGGGTGATGCCATGAAATAAGGTACATCTCGGACTATACCAAAGAGACATAAGATAGAGAGGGCTTGTGTCAAAATGGCATAGAAAAACTGTGATTACATATCTCGGTGCCGCTATCTAGTACAATATAGCAAAATTAGATCGACAATGGCAGACATCAAATAGTAAAAATAAACTTTTTTACAAAAAAACAACCGACTTCCAAAAACCACTACAAAGTGAAAAATAACTAATTTCGGAAGTCGGTGTCTTTGGTTTTGTATATTCATTTATGACACCGACTTCCGAAATTAGTTATTTTTCACTTTGTAGTGGTTTTTGGAAGTCGGTTGTTTTTTGTAAAAAAGTTTTTATTTTACACTTTTTAGTTGTTAAAAGTAGGTACTATGTATTCAGTTGCATCCGTTCAGACTGGAAGCTGACGCAAATATAGTTGGGAAACGACGTAATTTTGTTTACTTTAATTTTTACCCGTAAGTATTCCCTCAACTGCCTATGGTCTTCATCATCAAATTTACTGCAGACCATTATTTTAACCCAATGGGTGTAAAGGTCTCATCAATATAAATGAATGAAGTCCAACCACAAAGTAGCTACTGTAAACCGTTGAGGAATTCCCGGAACTGGCCTTTGTCTTCATCATCAGAGCTTTTATGACAGTCACAACCCATCTAGGTGTAAAGTTCTTATCAATACAAATTAATCGAGCCCAAACACAAGGTAGCTGCTGTGAATTGTTGAGGAGTTCCTTCGACTGTCTCCCGGCTCCATCATCAGATCTACTCCAGACCTTTATTAAATTGTAGTGCTTTATAATACTTAATGAAAATGCTAAGAAATGCACTAGTCGCCCCTGCAACTTTTGAAAGTTCCCCTTGTTTTTTCTGGTCTTCCACCATCAAACCCTGATATCCTTATCATGGGACCACCTTGGGAACGTCTTCTTTTGAGACATCCGGTTTTGAGTATGACTTCCACAGGAGACAATTATTTATGTGATGAATATAAAAAGTTTGCCCAAGTCATAATATAACCAAGATAATATGTCTGGACTTTTGATGGACTGTGATGTCAATTGCAACACAAATCCTATCTAATGTTCCAGTGCTACATTATTTTTATCCGGAAACCTAAAATAACAAAAGCTTAAGTGATTGGATAGCACTTGTTCATTAAGTAATATGACATGATTACGTTCAGAGTTAATAGATAATAAATAAACTCAAAACATAGCAATACTTAAACCAAGTATGTAGATACTTACTAAAATCACCATGAGATGACAGAAACCATGTTAACAGAAAATCCTTGTCGAATAGTTTTTAATATTGAGACTGAGCGATGGTTTGAATTACCCGTAACATATTTATTAATACGTTAACAGAAAATGTTTGGAAATCGTTTTAATGATATTGTCAAAATTGACCGAGCGATGAGTTATTTTAATTGTTAATCTAACAGAGAATGTTTGTTAAATAGATTTGAATAATATCGACAGGTTGACAAGACTGGAACTTGTTTGAATTTCATAATCTCTGCTTATTGTTTCGATTCATGGTCTGTTCAGTCGGCGGTCAATGTCAAATGTTTTTTGTTGTGAGACTGTAGACATATTTGTAGGTACTTCGAGAACAAAGTACATGTCAGTATGGCAGTGTTATATATGAAGGATATTATAGATTTTTAAATAAACTGTTATAAAGTAATTATAATGTGATATATAATTGTCACTACAATGTGTGTTGGGTAATGGCATCTGCCATATTTGCTGCTAGAAGAACCTGATTTGACTAGATATTGTGATTTCATAAGACGAGTCTTAAATTGTAAAAATCACCTATAAATTATGAAATGTTGGTTATTTAAGAATTGCGAATGAACAATTGTTATATTGATAAATTACCTTAAAGTGTTTAAAAATGGATTTAACAATAGATGAATTATTAATGATTATGTTGTGGTACAATGTGTTATTTATCCTAGCGATTGTTATTAGATATGTTACTATAATTTTGAGTTCTCTTGAACTGTTACGTTATTGTTAATAAGAAACTTATTGATGGAATACGTTGATACCATTTCCAGGGAGTTTCTTGTCATTTCTGTAGTGTCAAAACTAATTGCATTATTTATTATGTTAATCGAAAAGTGTACTTCGAGAACGAAGTAATTATCAGAATGGCCGTGTTATATCTATAACGAGTCATAATTCTAATAAAAGTATTGTATTGTGGATTGCTTAAGTTTAGTTGATTCCGAGGGTAGAACAACTTTTATAAAATTATAAAAACGGCTCGATGGTACTCTGAGAGTGGCATTTCCTATAAATACGGTGACTCGTCCCTTAGTAGGGAGTCTTAAGTACTTATTCTTAATATTTGTTATAGGCACATAATTCTTATGTGCCTGGTCTTATGTAATTTGTATTGCTTTTATTGCTGATGATTCTAAATATGCCCAGTGTGTAATGTTATAAGTAAATATCGACATAATGTTTCTTCTATAATGTCTGCTTTAATATTATTTAATAACCCACACTCTGCTATCCTAACACGCACGCGAAAGTGAATAGCGCCTATAAATTTATTCATAGCAAAAACTTGCACCCCTACCAAATTGCTGCTAAGGCGACGCCTCCCACTGCTTCGAACTACGCGCCTACGCGCGTACTGCTGCGAGTCTCCCATCGGCTACGTCGCTATTGATAGCCCTACAACCCAAAACTTATTGATTGTCCCGTGCTACTGAATTGGCCATTATGGCGAGTATTGCGCGTACTCCACCTAAAACCTCAACAGGAAGTCTGAGTCAAGTTCATACGCAATCAGAGCCTGACATAAATTCCGCCATATCCATGAGCGGATTTGTAAACATCTCTCGTAATAAACGCCCGCGCAAAGCTAGCTCTCCGCAAGGCGGTTCCAGTCACCATTCCTCCCAAGATTATGGTCAATACCCCTGCATTTCTAAATCATTAGCTGAACAGACTGCTCTAATGACTAAACTTATAGCCTACGTTGCAGAAATAAAATGTCAGAACTTGTCCATTCAGGCAGCTAACACCGCAATTCAAAAATCCAACGAAGAGATTATTCAATCCATGAGTTTCCTCAACATTAAATTTCAAGATATGAAGTCTGAGATAGAAGTTCTAAAAAAACACGAGATGCACAGCAAAAGCAAATACACCTGCTAGAAAAAAGGATTATTGACCAACAGCTTAAATCACGTTTATCTGGCATCGAAATCCGTAATGTGCCTATTGCTGAATCCGAAACATGTGCCTGTCTCACAAGGACAGTGACCAAAATCTGCGAAACTTTAGGAACAGCTGTGAGTAACCTCGGTATTAGAGACGTGTACCGTCTACCCGGAAAACCCTCTAACACCAACTCCCCGCGCCCAATAATTGCTGAATTTGTGGCGGTAAGTGCTGAACAATCTGTCATATCGGCTGTGCGAACATTCAATAAGGGCAGGTCCAAAGACCAGAAACTTAACACCTCTCACGTAGGTATGCCTGGCAATCCAAAACCTATTGCATTCGGCCGGTGGAAGTTGTCTAGAGTGGACGTGTGTCAGTAGTCTCGAGTATGTGATTGGTTGTAATTCGTAATAACTAATTCCTTGTTACTCTTAAGGTGATCTTACGTGTTAGTGACGCCCACTGGGCGGTCCAAGAAGAGGACGCAAATATATGTGCAAGTGCTTCTTTAATTGACACTCTAAAAGTGATTGCGACTCGTTAGATTCGAACCAGCGACGCCCCGTTTTGGGACCCTGCTTGCTTGGTCGACTCGCTATCGCGCTCTTCGAAATAGTGGTGGGGTAGTCGCGGCGGACGGCAGTGCTACGTCTACATGCGCTACGAGCCTACGAATTGCTACGAACATTGTATCGGCTACGCTCACGTTCGATTAATGTACCTGCGTGTGTTGAACCTGTTGAAGTAGCAATGTGTACATCACTATGTTTGTGATGTTTTGTTTGTGGAACATCACTCTATATTGTTGTTGGTTGCGCGGCTCCGCCATTAAGAGACGGGACGCAACGAGTGGCGTCTTCAAGTTGTAGTTGTAACAGTGCAGTGTGAGTGCTACAAATAAATGTCTGCCTTTTTAAAAATGTTGTTTCCACTTCTCTAACCTTGACCGCCAAAAGGTTATGGGCCCAGAGAAGCGCGATAACGCAGGTAGAGAAGCGGTGTGTAGCTTTTAAAAACGAAGTACGACAGCAAATCTAGTTGGGCGGTAAATGCCAACACGAGGTGCTTTGCTGACGGAAAAGGCGGTGAAAGGAAAACAGGGTCAGAGTTTTTAATCAGCGCGAAAAGGGACGTGCTGAAGTATGGAAGGTCGTTCAGATAGGTTTATTGTACTGAACGGGAAAAATTGGGCGGCATGGCGATTTCAAATGGCCGTCATTTTAAAAGCAAAGAAGTTATACGGCGTGGTCACCGATACGGAAACTATAGTGAAGGAAGCGAGTGAGGAAAAAGACTATAAAGCGCAAGAAATTATAGTCACGAGGGTCGACGAACATGTAATGTCATACTTATCTACATGCAGCACGAGTAATGAAATGTGGAGAAAGTTAATCACGTTGTATGAACCATCGTCTCAGGTTAGCGTCCATCTTGTACAACAAAAATTTTTCAATATGACGTACGAAGAACCTATGCTTAAATTTATAACTAGTATTGAAGAAATATCTAGCCAACTCAGAGAATTAAAGGAGCCAGTTTCGGAAAAGATGATGATTACTAAAATTATAATGTCACTGCCAGATAAGTTTAAACATTTCATAAGTGCCTGGGAATCGGTACCTGAAAGCCAGCAGAATCTAAAAGAATTAACATCAAGGTTACTTATTGAGGAAGAGCGATGTGGTGCAGGAACTTCATCAAGTTCAGCGTTTGTTAGCAAGGGTCAACTTACAAAAGCAAGAAAGTGTTATCAGTGTGGTAAAAGTGGACATCTGAAACGTGAGTGTCGACAAATAAAATGTTATCAGTGTAATCAAATGGGACATTTTGCTAAGGACTGTAAGGAAAATAAAAATCAGAATGATACATCCAAACAAAATTCTAACCTAAAAAATGCTTTTATAGTACAAGAGCGTATTTGTGAAAATAAATTGGATTTTATTTTAGATTCAGGAGTTAGTGAGCACATGACATTTATTAAAGATTTACTCTGTAATTTCCGTAAAATTGATAAATATGTAATAGTTGGTAATGGTAAAAAATTAAAGGTAGAGGGTATAGGGGAAATTAAATTGTTTGCTTTTAATGGACAGGATTACATATCCACCGTATTACAAAATGTATTGTATGTACCCGACTTAAATGCTAATTTGTTCTCAGTGGTTTGTGCAGTTGATCGTGGGTATACAGTGTTGTCAAGTGAAAATAAATGTAAAATCTTGTATGACGGAACACTTAGAGCTCAAGCTAAACGTGTAGGTAGTTTATATATTATGGATTTTAAAATTGAAAGCAATGTAAATGACAGTTGTGCCTTTTTAAGTTTACTCTCATGGCATGAAAGATTGGCTCATCAAAATTTTAAACATGTAAAAGAAATATTAAGTAAAAGTAACATAAAGTATGAAGGGCATATTGATCAATGTATTTCTTGTATCCAAGGCAAACAGCATAGATTACCATTTCCCAAAAGTTTCAGTCGAGCAGAAAAGCCTGGAGAATTGGTGCATGGAGACTTGTGCGGTCCAATGGAGACAAAGTCTTTAGGTGGTTCATCATACTTTTTGTTGTTGAAGGATGATTACAGTAATTACAGGTATGTCTATTTTCTTAAGAATAAGTATGAGACGAAGGATAAGATTGCAGAGTTTCTTGAACAGTTTGAAAATGAGTTTGAATGTAAAGTCAAAAGGTTTAGGTCAGATGGTGGTGGAGAGTTTAAGAGTAAAGAGATTGAAAGAATGTTTAAAATTAAAGGAATTGTACATGAGACTACTGTTGCTTATACACCCGAGCAGAATGGGAGGATCGAGAGAGAAATGAGAACTATTGTACAATCTGCTAGGACAATGATGATTAATGCAAATCTAAGCAAGGATTTGTGGGCAGAAGCAGTAAGCGTGGCGGTGTATACAATCAACAGAACAGGTACTAGTAGTAGAAAAGACATGACCCCGTATGAACTGCTATATAGGAAGAGTTTTGACATTAATTTGTTACGAACATTTGGAGATAAAGTGTGTGTTCATATTCCTAAACAGAGAAGATGCAAATGGGATCCTAAAGGGCAAATTGGGATATTTGTAGGGTATGGATATAACACAAAAGGATATAGAGTGTGGTTTAAAGATGAAGGGAAAGTGGATACTTTTAGAGATGTAACTTTTGTACAACGAGTAAGAGTCAGTGAAGAGATACAGCAAAGAGAAAAGGAATTATTACCAGAGCGTGAGCAAGAGATAGAAGAGAAGGAAGGAACAGAGGTACAGAATGTAATAGTGCAGGATGAATCTCAAGAACTAGAAGAAGGCTGTGATAAAGAAGATAATGTGCGAAAAGAACAGCAAATCGAAGATTTAGTAAGAGAGAGGGAATCTGACGTGGGAAGTGATAGTTCAGACTTAGAGTATGAGGAAGAACATTTAGAAGAGGAGTGGTTCAGTTCAGATGAAGCTAGGATAGAGGAAGGGAGAACAAGAAGAGGAAGGAGAATAATTAAACCTAAATGGACAGATGATTATGAACTGGGAATGGTTGCACAAGGAAATATAGGATTAACCTATGAAGAAGCAGTTAATGGAAAAGATAAGAATAAGTGGTTAGAAGCAATAAAAGAAGAATTAGAAGCATTTGAACGAAATGATACATGGATTGAGACAGAATTACCAAAAGGAGAGAAGACAATTGACTGCAAATGGGTTTTCAAAATAAAGAAAGATCAAAATAGAGAGATTTACAAGGCAAGATTAGTGGCAAGAGGTTTTAAACAAGAAGAGAAGTTTGACCATTCAGAAGTTTATGCTCCAGTAGCGAAGTTACCAACATTAAGGATATTGTTGGCCATAGCAAGCAAACATAACCTAGATATACAGCAAATGGATGTTAAAAGCGCTTTCTTGAATGGAAGAATAGATGAAGAAGTGTATCTGGTAAAGCCGGAGGGTATGAAGAATGATGGTAAAGTATTAAAATTGAGAAGATCATTGTATGGACTCAAAAAATCCCCTCGATATTGGAATGAGAGGTTTGATAAACTAATGATGCAGGAAGGGTTCATTCGTAGTAAGTGTGATTATTGTCTGTATTACAAGAAAGGTATGAAGTTCTATGTTTTGTTATATGTCGATGATGTACTTTTAATTTCAGAGGATATTAATGCAATAAAAGGGTTGAAAGAAGAGTTAAGTAAGAACTTTGATATGAAAGATATGAATGGAGTTTCTAAGTATTTAGGTATTAACATAAAGAAGAACGAAAAGTGCATAGAGATTGATCAAGAAGACTATTTAATCGAGATTTTAAAGAAATATAACATGGAAGAGTGTAAGCCAGTGTCTACTCCTATAGAAGTCGGTATTAAGCTGGAGAGAAGTAAGGAAGAAAATGTGGAATTAATTAAAAGGTGTCGAACACTGATTGGCAGTCTTATGTATGCAATGTTAGGGACAAGGCCTGATATTTGTTATGCTTTGAGCTATTTGAGTCGCTATCAAGCATATGCAAATGAGGATGTATGGAAGGGATTGAAAAGAGTATTAAGGTACATAAAGGGGACGTTAAAGTTTAAATTAGTTTATAAAATAGGTATAGATGAGCCGTTGGTAGGCTATACGGATGCTGATTGGGGAGGAGAGCAGGCAGACCGAAAGTCAACATCAGGTTATATTATGAAAGTGTATGGATGTGTTGTGTCATGGTCATCTAACAAGCAGCAGTGTGTGGCGTTATCCTCCACTGAAGCAGAATATGTTGCTTTAGCTAGAGGCATATCTGAAGGGTGTTGGATTAAAAATATGTTGACTGAAATTAATTTGAAGTGTGATAATGTTATTATTTATGAGGATAATCAGTCTGCCATATATATTGCTAAAAATCCAGAGCATCACAAGAGGTTGAAGCATATTGATTTAAAGTATCATTTTATAAGAGATAAAATTAAAAATAGAGTTGTAATTTTGAGATACATTCAGAGTAATGAACAGGTGGCTGATATATGTACTAAACCTCTGCATAAGTTAAAGTTTGAAAATTGTATTAAGAAGTTATTAATTTAAATGTACGTTGAAGTAGAATCTTGTAAGTTAAAGTTAAGAGTTTTTTTTTTTTTGTTTCTGTAGTAAAGTTTAATATGAGTAAGTTGAGTAGTGATGTGCCATTGAGGAAGGGTGTTGAAGTAGCAATGTGTACATCACTATGTTTGTGATGTTTTGTTTGTGGAACATCACTCTATATTGTTGTTGGTTGCGCGGCTCCGCCATTAAGAGACGGGACGCAACGAGTGGCGTCTTCAAGTTGTAGTTGTAACAGTGCAGTGTGAGTGCTACAAATAAATGTCTGCCTTTTTAAAAATGTTGTTTCCACTTCTCTAACCTTGACCGCCAAAAGAACCAAGCAAGTTTGTTTACATACATCAAAAATTGTAATAACGTTGATAAACAAATACACCTACCTATTTATGCATAGCCAGCCCTTACCTCGCATAGTAACAGTGACACAACATCATAACATGCCACCCAGTTGCTCCAGGTAGCCATTAAGTTCAAGTTTCATTCTGATGAAATCAGTGACAAACAAGGCAATAAGCATCGCCTAACAGATTCCTCTTGTGAGTCGCAAACACACAAGCAAACCTTCATTTAGTATTTAAGCATATGTAACTTAGATTTAAGCGTTCTTATTTTGTTCGATATTAATCAGTATAATTGTAAAGCTCATGCTGAGCAGACGTGTATTTTTGAAATAAATATTTTTTAATATAAATCTCTAACGCTCATATTTGACTGGCGCAGCCGGGTCGGATTAGCAAGTCGCGTACAAGTGATCGTTAATAGACACAAAAATCGGTCGTAACGTCATCCTAGTCGCATAGACTTCTAGTCTGTAAAGAACCTAACAAATAAATTCGTCAAAAGGCGCAAGCTCAGCAGCAGCAGCAGAACAAGAATCGGCATGGGATTGAGCAAACTGTGAGTAGACCCTTATTCGCACTGACTCCCATCCCTTGTCTATATATATATATATTCCTTACGATTTATTGGACTAGACATCGCCGATAACGTAACTCATCTATTTTTGGTCAAAAATTGTCAAATCTAGATTTAGTTTTAATATAACAAATTGGACTCACATTGCCAATCTGTTACTTTGTGAAAATTACTCGAACATTAGTGATTTTTACATTTTTTTAGATTAAGTCGCGTAATTTGGACTAAAATCGTCAAATACGTTAATTGTTTGCTTTAAATATTAACAAAATGAATATTCAACTTATCCCAAAGGAAATCCAAAGCATCATTCCCAGATTCGATGGTGATGATAAGTTATTAAACCTTTTTATTTCTAAATGTGAATATGTTATTAGAAGTTTCAGAGGGGAGAACAACTCAGCTCAACAAACTTATTTATTTCACTGTATAACAAGTAGGTTAGTAGGAAGAGCCGCCGTTTTAATAAGTGAACGCGAAAATATTACCACTTGGGAAGATCTAAAAGAACTCTTTGTTCAACATTTTGGTGACCCTAGATCAGAAGCTTGTATAAGCATAGAATTAGAAAACCTTAAAATTAAACATGGTGAATCTTATATAGACTTTTGCCACCGTATACAGAACGTAAGAAGCTCGCTAATTTCTAAAGTAAACCTTTAACTGACGAAGGTATAAAAGCAGCTAAATATATTATATATAATAACACAGCTCTCAACGTCTTTCTATACAACTTGCCGGAAGATTTGATAAAATTTGTTAGATTAAATAAATGCAATACATTAGAATCCGCATTAAGTGTCG